>JAWQUT010000143.1:570974-612577 GCA_033807755.1 Ellobium chinense
TATATATATATATATATATATATATATATATATATATATATATATATATTATATGAAAAAATAGATCAATTAAATCTGCAAAACACTATAAATGTATAAATGTGATGATTTCTAGTTCATCTGCATGCACAAAGACAACGCTCGCTCTTTTTTCCAGCATGGCAGTTCTGTGAGCATCAAAGAAATGTCATTCTAAACAGTGAAAATGAATACAAGCCCTTTACCTGTGCAAATGTGAAGCCAGCTGAAAACAGGATAAATATGCCCATTTTCTTATTCATTTTTCAAAGCACACTGAAAACTGTTCTCTCATGTCACAAGGAATCTTAAGACAATGGACCTTAAATGCCACTGAGCCTAATTTACTGTCTATATTTCTTTTCCACTTCAGAATAACCAACTACTAGAGGAAAGAAAGGATAGATCAACATGAAAGCTCCTCACTAAAATACATATTTACCTATTTCCACCAGTGGCTCTCAGCTTGATGTGCAGAGCTGTAATCCCCAAATTCTTGCAACGCTCAGCAACATCCTGAGCCGCCAACATAGCTGCATATGGGGATGCTTCATCACGATCAGCTTTTACTTTCATGCCACCAGTAACTCGAGCAATAGTTTCCCTGTGGGCATAATCACAGATTATGGAATTCCACAACTTGTCAGGGTCAGCTATATGTGTATAACGCCCACAATGTGCTGAAGTGAAATATGCCCCTTATTAATGGTTTGAAATTTCACAAAAGTTTTGACACATTTTGGAACATTAGCTCCATCTGGTAAAAAAAAAAGTACTGCTATAAAATCAGTATTAGAATAATAAAATCTAATCTAGGGCATGCTTAGAGTTACACGATATAAAGAATTAGAAATCACCTTATAATAACCGTAAATTTGCTGCCACAACAAACTGATTAAAAAGAGCAAGATATGTGACTCCAAAACCTGGGAGGTTTATCATTACTATAAATTATGCAACTGCTTACTTTTTGCAATGCTTAGAATCAATTATTGAATTCCTTCAGCCTATAGATGAAATTCTGACAGTTAGTTCTCTCCACATTTTTAATGCGATGTAAAGTTACTTACTTTCCAGACAAATCTGTCACATGAACAAAGGTGTCATTGAAGCTGGCATAAATGTGAGCTACTCCAAAAACATTTTCTCCTTCTTTTGCCTGTGGTCCCAACACCACTTGCTCTTGCTGCTGAGGTTTTCCTCTCCTTGGAGCCATTTTACTGTGGTAGGAAGAGAACAAAAACAAAAGCTTGCGTATTAACATTTGCTGAATTTTCAAAACGAAAACATGTTTCTTGAACCTACTGTATGTTTTCAAGAAACCTGCTGACCTAAAGAAGCAGAAATAAAACAGTTTGCAAGTTCCAGTCACACAGTCAGTGCAGCTGAATCCACTTAATTGCAATCAGGACAAATGTAACTTCCGCCTAACAAAATACTATTTATTTCTGTATAGACATGATCATGACATCCATACCGTCAATATACGTATATCTGTTCCTCTTTTCATAGAAAATCCCAATGAAGCCATAGTCTCGGTGATGCCACTTAGATCTCTGCTGAAACCATTCAGCAGTCATCTAGATCTAGTTTTTGTCTATCCAGTTTTCTTTCACCTTTAGGATTCTTAGAAGAGTGGGGTGTCATGAATAACAGCAGTTGGATTCACACAGTATTACAGTAAGCCAGCTTGTGATATGTCTGTAATGTTTTTCTTCTGAATTTTCCTAACTTAAAGGAGCACCTTTTTTTCAGTCTTAACTCATACTTTTGACTTTGCGGGGAAACTACTGCCACCATTACATAAAAAAATTACTAGATAATCACAATTTCTTCATGCTTCATGCCTAACAGTCACACCATTTGATCACATTTGATGGGTTAAATAGCACTTTCACCATCCAAGTAAAGAGAGCTTGCTCTTGTATTGATGGCAATATATTTGGGTCAGATCTAGACTTGGGACCCCATCATGATAGGCATTAAAATTCGGGTCAGGGATAGTGGCAGAGCCAGTTGGAAGAAAATTTCCGATTCAGCGAATGAGACTTCATAGATAGATCTAGGCATTAAAATTAGGGTAGGGATTGTGGTGGATTTAGCTGGAAGAATTCTGAATGAGACTTACATTACAACTGATGCTCCTGTCTCAATGGACATCTGAGTTAGGGATTTGCCTCAACTCACGCATAGCTTGAAGGAGGACTCCCACATCAAATATAATTTTCTGTTTTTCAATACTTTTTCTCTCTAAAAATTATAGATGTATGGACTATGGTGCCCAACGAGTCAATTTTGCGAAGAAAAGGCATCATTTTGGTACCCTGCACGTATGTAATAGGAAGCAATAAGGAGAGCTAGAGTTCCCGGGTTTGTCCCTTGCATCCAGAATTATTCCCTTTCCCCAATCAGCAGAGGCCTGTCCTGTGGCCAAAACAATGATGTCACTTGAGTTCCAGCAGCTACAGACACCTCTATCTGGCACTGTATTATTCAGCTTTTAATTAAGGTTCTGGTCATCCAAATTCAAATGTAAAAATCTACTGTTTATAGAGGAATTAAAACATTAATACCAACATGCTATCACCTGTCCACAGAGCACTGACTAGACTAGACAGCTTGACCATGTATTGTGGTTAAGACGTATGTGACATAAGCTTATGGCCGTCACGTGCGCAGTGGGTGAACAATTGTCAATTCTGACTTTGGATAATGATTAAGACTAGCCCTGTGATGGGTTGTTTGGGGCCGGCAGAGGCGTTACATAATCATTGGGAAGGATTTCCATTATTTTTTTTTATATGTGGTAACTCCTACAACTACGGTCAGTACCTTAAACATACTAATACTAATAGCAATACAACCCTAGGCCTAACCCTACCCTTAACACTTAATGCCCACCGAGATAGGAGCATCAGGTTGTGTGGGTATGTGTGAAGGTGTGGTTGCGTGTGCGGTCAGGTAATGTGTATAATGAAATTTAATGTTGAATGTGAAAATTTATTGTTCAATGTGTATCAACTGTGAACGGAATTTCCCTCGTGGATATTAAAGTTTATCTTATCTTATCAGTCGAAGCAAGCGTAATTCCTTATCGCCAGTAACCACACATGGAAATCCTCCCTAATCATTGTCATTATTATGACTTTAATGTTTATGACAGATGCTTAAGAGACTGTTTTAAGTTTTATCGGAATACGGAGTGGTTATCCGCACAATTGTACTAATAACTCACACTAGTTAAAGTTATCCGAACAATATTGTACATACAAATGCTGCACAATTGTACGAATAACCATTGCTGTTTATTCGCCCAACTATTTTCTCTAAACAGCGCAATTTGACGAACCCGGAAATTCGATGATATTTTTGCCCAGGATTTCGAAAAGTAGACCAGGGCCAGGCCACTCCATTCTGATTTCATAGGAACTATTTAAAATTGCATATCAAAATGCCAGGTGCTGTTGGCATCTTCATACCTATAGTCTATAGTTATGCAAACAATTGTACAAATAACCAGTATAGTTAATCAAACAAATGTACGAATAACCAGTTATCCTCTAGTGCCAGTAACCGACTCGTGCCAGTAATCGTCATCATCCGTTTGCAACAAGTTTCTCTCGAAATTTACAGTGATTTCCCTTAGATTATAACAGCAGACGGTGTTTCATTTATTTCTCCAACAAAATAATTTAGAATGGTGGAAAAAGAAATGATTTAGAGGTTTGTATGATCAATTTACCAAGCGGAGTGGTCATCCGCACAATAGTACGAATAACTCACACTGGTTATCCGAACAATATTGTACGTACAACCAGAGTGGTTATCCGCACAATTGTACTAATAACTCACACTGGTTATCCGAACAATAATAATATTGTACGTACAAATGCTGCACAATTGTACGAATAACCATTGCTGTTTATTCGCACAACTATTTTCTTTAAACAGCGCAGTTTGACGCAAAATGATAAACGCGATATCGGAAGCGCTCTTCGATCATCATATGAATATAAAATTCNATGCAACAACCGTGACAGTTTATTGTTTTGTGAAATGAAAAATGCAATAATTTATGAACATACTGTGTAAATTGAAAAATAGAGAGCCTAATCTGATTTTCAGTAAAGTTATATGACATCTGTTTTGTAACGTTTCTCAAGGATAAGACTTTCTTTGAGGGGGAAAAATTAAGAGTGTAACATCGCTAAAGCAGCGGGCCGCATGTCTATGTTGCCACTCTGGCCATGTGCTTTTCCCCAATACTATAGTGAGATGTTATTTTTTTCCCATTTCCCTACTCACGGTATGAAATTTTATAAAAATCTATCAGTTTACAATCAAACACAATAAAGCCAAGCATTTTATGCACTGATCCGAAATTTCATAGTTTATTTTCCAATAATTTACGAGTGATTTCTTCTTAAGAAAAATGGCATTTCGTAAAGCCATTTTACCCTGCCTTACAGGAAAAATCTTCACTGGTGGCAACATCATCGTGCATATTGATCCGGAGGTAGAGCGGCGGTAATCGGCACGAACATGATTTTTGTGAAATATCGACATAGACAACAACTGATAACTATTTCAAGGCGGTGGTTGACTTCTGCCACTCAAAACAAAGCTGACCTGACGTGAAAATGGTCTTTGCTTAAAATCTGAAAGTCTGGTATGATTCTGTAACCAAATCTGATCGCGAATTCGCAGTATATAATAAGACGGCGGTTATCGGCACTTCGAGGATACAGTTATTCAAACAATTGTGTGAATAACGGCGTCCATCGGAATAATAGGGTATCGTATGATTTAATATGGTCTGTAGGATGATGCAGCTTTCTTTCAGTCAGTAAGAGCTATAAGAAAGAGTTAAAGTGCAGTTAGCCTAGGCCTAGACTAGTTGAGTTACGCCTTACGGCTTACGCCTACTGCCACTGTTGTGTAGGGCCTTCTCTTACGACAGCACCAATTCCATGACCTGTCTACGACTAAATGAACTGTATCATCTGTGCTATCGTTAGAGAAAGCCTTGTGTAGGTGAAGGGCAAAGGGGCTTGGGGTAAGGTTTGTTGTTGATGTCTTGATGAATTGTAAATCTTGAATGGAATAATCTGGGAATAGGGACCGATTTTGTGACTAGACGACTAATGAACTATACTGATGCAAGAGTTTTATTAGTAGGCAAGAGCTCTGGTTCGGGGTATGAGTCTCTTTCGAAACTGCTTCTAACTTCACTCCCTGAAAAAAGACCAACCAACCGAATGGTGATAGAGATGTCTTAGTGGCATCACCGAGACTATGGCTTCATTGGGATTTTCTATTAAAAGAGGAACAGAAATACGTAAATTGACGGTATGGATCTACAACATTACGTTGATAACGATATCTCATCTTTTCTTACATGCTCAATAACAGATGACAACGGATTTCAAGCTGCAAAATTTTGCATTCCTACCTTTCTCAGTGAGGAAAACAAGAAAAAGGAAGTGGTAGGGCGCTTCCGGTTGAACTTGCAAAGAGATGCAAAAGTTGGATTCTTATGAAAACGATTCAATACCATGCAATATCTCAGATAAGTGTCTAATGAATTATAAATAGATCTCACAAGAGGTTTTGATTGCCGAATGGGCTAAAATGAACATACCTAGGTCTCCGTTATTTTTCATTGATAATGCCCTGGAATTTATTGAGTGACCAAGTTGAAATCCCTGTATGAACTTGATGGGAGGCTGGTTTTTATTTTATAGGCTGAGCTACTCACGATGTTGCAGTTTACGGCACACCTGCACATGAGCGGGTGATAGAACTGTGGTTTTGAATTGTCGCCTCATCACTCCTTCCCTCCCTCATTCATTTCCTTCCTTTGTCACTCATTCACTCATTCACTCATTCACTCACTCACTCACTCACTCACTCACTCACCCACCCACTCACTCACTCATTCACTCACTCACTCACTCACTCGCTCACTCATTCACTCAATTAATCAATCAATCAATTAATTTTGACAAGGTTTGAAAAAAAAATAAAAACCAACACGAAAACTCTTGGAGGAAATTGAAACTGGAAGAAAACAGCGAATGCTCTCGAAGTCAAAATCCGGCGAAGTAACGAACCTAGACGGAAAATCCCGACCGCTTCCGAAAGACTTTGTTATTGTTGTATGTATGCTGGGAGGACGAGAATCGACACATATCGCCCTATTTGGAAGCAGTTTTATGTGCCTGCTTTCAAATATCTGGAAAGCGATATAAACATGTTTCAAAATACAGATATTTGTTTTAGTCATATAGCTTTAGCCATGTTTACTAAGTAAGTGTTAGGGATATTTATAACGTTTGGATAAAGTAACGTCTGCTGCCTTCACCCGGTCGTCGACCAACCCAGTTTTGGTTTGGGCTCGTCGACAGGGCCAGCGAGTTCCCAAATCATTTCCTATACATTATCGTGAACATGGACTTGATGTTCGAATGGGAATATGAAGGAGATAGATTTTCTTTCGAGGACAGTGACCGATTTGAGGAAGATTCACTCTGTTCATGGGGAAGTGAGCCCGAAAGTGTATGCAATAACTGGAGAGGTTGGAAAAGACAAAATGGAGGACCCAACGTAGGCATAAACAGGGGTGAGTAACCTCTACACACCAGCTGAGCAGGTCATAAATAGGTCTGAGATGTATAATATTTGAAGAGTAAGAGGTTGTTATAGGTAGTTGCGGCTCAGCAGATGGTTTTCTCACATAATCTGCAAAGCCAAAGCTCAGAGAAACTAGTCTGCTTTCATATTCACATGAATCTAATTATTCATCTTTTATTGACATTTTTAGGCAAAGCCTTCACACACCCCCATCCAAGGCTCACATTCAGCCTACCATGTTTTCTTTGTTCTGGTTGATAAGGTAAATAATAAATAAATTGAACTCATGTATGATAAAAGAGCCCTGAAGTAATGCAGAATGATCTGGAAGATTGAAAAGGATTGGTGGTAGTATCCTCTTTTAGTATTGGTGTGCCTCTTACTCAATATTGATTTTCTTGGTGTCAGATCCAGGTTATCCATTTAGCCCAGAGGGAAATCAGAGAAACTGAGTTCACCTACAGCCTTATTAAAATGGAGGATATTATGCAGTTTGATTTTGTAGCCTAGTTTGGTGGGAACTGTCATCATTCTTTTAGAAGCCTATACCTTCCAGTGTATTCAGAATAAAGAAATTCAGTTCTGTAGGCATGACCTGAAAAGTAGGTCAATACATGTAGCCCACAGCTGAGAACAATGAAAGGAGAGAATTGACCTGAATGGGGGTTAACTTCACAGATAGACTACTGAGCTGGAGATGACTGTGTGAGGTTAGTTTGGAACCATGTTGGAATTATTTCAGGGAAGAAATAAGTATTTTTTGGGTTGCTTGAAAGAATGTTGAAATTAATCTTGTCTAATACTAATACTGAAATAGGCACTGCAGTGCTGCCAACAAAATATCTCTCCCTTAGGTCTAGTATGCAACAGTCTGCTTGACCTTTTTTTTATGGTTGCAAAGTAAGATCCTTCATGTTTTACCAGTTGGTTAAAAACAGTATGCCAAAACAGAAAGCTGAATGTTACAGTTTGTTTGTTATAGAGTCATGCATCCTGTGAATTTTAAATTCATATTGGCCTTCCATAACTCAAAAGACATTTTAAGATATATCCACTGTGAATATTTTGGAAAGAGTGAATGTTTTAATACTATCTTACTACCAGTAAAATCAGTGATGCATATGCCAGAATTTGAAATACTATAGCATTGCTGTTCGTATTGACCTTTGTCAGACATTTGGTTTGGACAGCAAAAATTAATGATATGCTTCACAACAGACAATCCCATCCATGCTGAAACCCTAGTATAATCATTAGGGAGGCAACGGGAGCACATGACAAAGACATTAAGGAAGCCTCAGGAAGTTGCTATGAGGCATTTCATGCTCACCATATGAAGGCTGAGGCTTTTACAAATATAGCAAATTTTATGAATGTATGGGAACCTGAAGGGTAATTCACATACTCTGAAGACAAAGAGGGGATTGTGTTCTTCAACTGTTTGGAAGAGCTACAGTGCCACAGTTTCTGTTGTTTTTTTTTTCAAATCTTGTAAGGGCAGGTCATGTAAAATACTTGAAATTTTACAAATTCTTACATATTACCTATTTTGGATGACTTGTAGCTGGAGTGTCCTAAAACTAAAAATATGCCGATGAGTTGCTGGAGAGACTGTCCATGGGCAGTAGTGGTTTCTCTAAAGTATGTCCAGATGTTCAAAACATATTTTTCACTTCACAGAACGGCAAGTGACACCACTTGCAGAACTTTCTGCCAAAGCTGTTGCATGCTACATACCATTTGAGGATGTGGAACGCTTTCCACAACCTATTCCAGAGCCAATCCAGTTAAGGATAGCCTTTTGGAGCTTTCCAGAGAGTGAAGAAGATATACGGTATGTTTGTTATAAATTAATTTTATGTTTTTCCCCATCAGCATTCTAATTTCTGTGCAGTCTGAGAAAAACTCCAGGATAATGATTGTGACCTAACAATACTTTTTTTATTTCAACATTTGACTAGTGTATAATTTCTGAACTCTTCTCTTAAGTGTGTGGTCATCCATGTCATATAGCTAAAACACCTTGCTCTTTCAAACAATGCCAGCTTTTTTTTTTTCATCATCCTTGAGTCACATCATTCCTATTGCAGAGTGTATTTTTATCTGGATACCTTTGTTCACAACAATATGCTAGTGAAGAGTGATATTGTAATGAAACTTGCAGGGGCTGTACACATAGTCAGGACATTTTTAGTTTATCTTGTTACTTCCCATCATCAACAGATTGTACTCCTGCCTTGCAAATGGGAGTGCTGATGAATTTACTAAAGGAGAGCATTTGTATAAAAACAAGTGTGTGAGAGACACTTTGCAAATAGGTGAGTAAGACCTGACAACACCTGACAGCTGATTTCTGATCATTCTTGAAAATGTTCAAGAGGTGCATCTGTGTGTCTCTTATATACTCCTGCAGAAGCATCATGTTAAAGAAATCTTTGGAGAAGAGTTATATAAAGAAACATCAGGCAGAGTACAGTATTGAAGACTCAGAAACAGGGTCACGAGACAATATTGGAATCAGCATCTCTGAGTAATACCACAAGGCTGCAGATCCATGTACAAAACAAACCATTTTGGAATGAAGACATCCAGAAGTCAGTAAATAGTCGAAAAATAGCAAGGAAAGTCCTTGAGCAACATCCCTCATTTAGAAACAAATACAAAAAAGCAGCAGCAATTGTAAAAAGAACCATCAAGATTGCTAAAAAGGAGAAGTGGATGAAAGCCTATGTGCAAAAATATTGGTCCCAGGCAGAATGGACCACAATCTTTGTGGTGAGAAACGCCGACAGAATCCTAAACCAATGACAATTGAAGATGGTCAAATTACAGATGTCAAGAAATCAGCATAAGCTTTAATAGACGCATGCCATCCACAAACAGAGCTGGGAAATGAATAAAGGCAGACAGAAGAAAACTCAAGAACACTGACAGAAATGGAGAAAGCACCAGGAGGTAACCCTTTGAAGGCTATTTACCTACCTGAGCTCAAGAAAGTAATGAAGTCAAAAACAAGGAAGTCTCCAGGTCCAGACAAAAGTGCACAACGAGATGTTAATCTGTTTTGGCCCAAATGGTTTGAAGATCCTCCTTCATCTCATAAACAGAACTTGGTTGTGGAAAACTAGTCCTTACATCCATCATGAAGAAGACAAAGCCGCTGAAAGACCTGAAAAAACTTACCACCTGTGCTGATAAGGCTGCAGAAAGATTAGCATCACAATATAGCACTCCAACCTATTTGCAGCAAGGAAGCACAAGTCATCCTCCACAAGGTGCGAAACCATGTATTCTGCTTCATATCAGCTGCTCCAACAGCAGCTTGTAAGATCCGTACAAACATTGAGGTCTTAGAACTGAGAAGTGAGGTGGCTACTGTTCATACAGTAGAAAGATATAGAAAACTTACTGAACACCATCCTAACAAGGCACTCATGGGAAGGGGACCTGAGCAGAGAATAAAACAGTCACCAATAATACAGGCTGCAGTAGATTTAGAGAAGAAACATCCCCTGCCTGAAAATGGTGCAAAACTTAAACTATTCCACCTCTGACCTTATACAAAATTACAATTCCCAAACATTACAACAAAACAAAGAACAGATAGCAAGCAAGACCCAGAATATTTCCTTTTCACTGACTCAAAAGTCAGTCCGCCAAGCATTTGAGAATGAGATCTGTGAATACTCATGAACATACAGTCTATCACAAATGGCCAATGACTTCCTCAGCATCTATGTCATCTACAGTAGATCCCGAGATACATCAATATCTTGAAAAATGAAAGAAGAGGTAAATTTACAAAACAGGGACCAACATGTCAACAACCACAACATCCTGTCTCATTAAAGACAGCCAAACTAATAATTAGATCAAATCTGAAAGAGGGGTGGATGAACTGCTGGGCATTGGGTACAGCTGACAGATCCATGTTCACACACATGACTGCACCACACAAAGGATAATATTAACACTCTCAAGAGGTATGACAAGTAACCAATTTTTGTCAAGTAGAATCCATGTGCCATTTTCATGCATCTAAACAGAATCCAACCACAGAAAGCACTGACATGCCCACTCTGCCTAGAATCATAAAACTGTAGCACACCATCTTTTTCACTGCCCTGCACTGAAATATTTATTGACTTGTTATCTCCCAGAGCAGCCAGACATTGAGAACATACATATAGAGATAGAACCACCTTCAAAGCATTAGTATCTATTAGACCGTAGTATCATGCTGAAGGGCTCAAGCTCAAGTGGCAGCTGGATCAGAAAAAGAAATAGTTGGCAAGGAGTCATTTACTAACCATTGGCTAGCAGTAGCTGATATCTTCTTCTTACTGCTATCTAGATAGTAAAGTCAGTGTACATAAAAGTGGCATGAATAGATGGTCTGAGACTACAAACAAAATATTGCATTATTAACACTTAGTTAGAATTATTCAGGTTCCGTGTTTTTCTAATGGTGATTAGGGTAGGTTAATTCTTCATTCTTTAAGAATCTGACTAATGCTGAACGTTTCACCAAACAGGATTCCACCTGAGTGGTACGGTTGTGACAACACAGAATGCAGCACAAGGCCAGAGCAAAGGCAGCTTCAGTGTTGCTGTGGTGTTTGACAGACGGAGGATCTCAGCCTGCACTTGCACATGTTGCAGCACTGCATTATGGTGTGCACATGTGGTGGCTCTTTGCCTTTTCAGAATACATCAGGTATAGACTGATTGGCTCAAGCTTGTCCCTATCTGCATGCATGTTGACATAGGTAGAAATATGGCCAGCTATTTTGTCTTGCCTCTTCTGTATATAAATCTTTGTTGAGACTTGAAGTTTTCCTTATGTTTTAATGTGTTCGGCAATCAGATGGGTTTGGTTACATATTTAGAAGTTCAGCAGGCTGTGCAACCAGCCTTGATGTGACATATGCTGTAAAGATAACACATTTGTTAAGGACTTGGGCTCTGGTTCCAGGGCACTTGCCCTCCATACTTAAGTAGATGTGACTTGGAGTCAGACTATCGGATGAGACTGAATATATGACCTTGTACTTATATTAACAGTATTGTTGTATTAGACAAGGGGAATAGTGTTGTGCTGAGATGAAATGTTTCAATCATGTAGATGTGCTTGAGATGTCTTGTGGAAAAATAACTGGAAGCTCATTCATATTGCTAGAACATTTGTGCAGCTGCCTTATTTTGTGCTTGATGAAATGCATAGAAGGGTAGCTGTAGTCCCCATTGTGTTTGAGGTATTTCAGGCTATACCTTTATTGTTTTCACCAGGCCAGTTCTGTTTGTTTGCGAGCCCCAGTTTCAGAATCGTTGTCCCGCCTGCGAAGAGACCAGCTGCAGAAGTTTGCTCAGTACCTTATCAGTGAGCTGCCCCAACAGGTAGATATTAAAATGCATTGCAGATTAACATGCATATGTTTGATACCTTTAAGCTAGTATGATGGGAATAAGGGGAGGAAGAAAATGGTAGGAAAAGTGCTAGGGAATAGGCAGACAATGAATGAGCACTTCTGGTTGGTGAAAGCTACTATATATATGTGGGAGTGAGCAAATTTGGTTATGTCCAGATTGTGAGAAACCTGATGTGTGGACAAGATAAGCTGAAATGGTTGCAGTAGTGTTCAGGGTTGCCATAGATTTGAAAAATCTGGAAAAAGTGGAAAATAACTAGTATTAATCAATGGAAATGGCTAGGTGTCGTGGAAAAATCAGGGAAAATTAGAAACTTGGGTGTGAAACATAAATTTACTTGGAACTATTCTCTGATGCATTAACCAGAATGAAATCTTAAAGAATCCTGCATAAGTATTACACCAGCAAAGGTTGCTATGTGATGGTTTTAATTACGTTATCATCTTGAAAAAATTGTTAGACTACCTGGGAAATATCATGAAAAAGTGTTTTTAAAATTCTGTTGCAGTCTTGGGTGTTGGGTCTGGGTATTCTGAGTTATTTGGAAAGGAAAAGAAAGTTTATCTGTTTGTTTTGAAAAGGCTTATCGGTTACAAAAGAGCTGTAGCTGGTGGATTTTCAAGATGATTATAAATGCCATTTTATGGTTATACTGAAGTGGAAAAGCAGAGCTTCAGGTGTTTTTTTGCCTCATCAACAGATTCTTCCAACTGCACAGCAGATATTGGATGAATTGTTGTCATCACAAGAATCAGCCATGAATACAGTTTATGGAGCTCCTGGTGGGTTGCCTTTATTGTCATTTTACACATAATATTTTCAGATGAATGGAAGAATAAGTAAATGTGGTATATTTCCTTGTGTGTATCTGTAGGTGGTAAAAAATTTAGAACCACTGCCACTACAAAACTGATTTATCTTGTTTAATATGGACAGGGTTGTAAAATTTAGTCAGGTGTCACCTTACTTGCTACTGGACCACTTTCAACTCCATGATAATGTAGCTTTGTTTTTCATTATTCCACATATATCCTCAGGTTGTCACCAAATCAGAATAACCATGTGTATGGAAGTAAAAAAGTATGAAAGGATAACTTTATGATTGTGAAATCAATTTGAGATGAGAAAGGTAATTTTCATGTGTTAATTAATCAGGTAACGGCTTGATTTCAACATAACATTTGTATTTTTCTCATGTACAGATCCTACTGCAGGCCCTTCTTCCAGTGAGCAAACTTCTTGGTCATTGGATGAGTCAACATTACATGCTAACATCAAGAAAACGCTAGTCAAGTTTTGTATTCCAGCTCCAATTGTCTTTAGGTAAATGTATTCGCCTTATTTTTACGGAAGTTCTTTAAACACCTTCACACTTATTCAGAATATTTAGTCACAGGAATATTCGTGTTTTTCTTTTTTTTTGTTTTATCAATATGAGGGCAATATTTACTCATTATATATAAAATAGCAGTAATAACCCCAGTTCATATTGTCTTTTTGTGACAGTGTATGAAAATGTGAAAGTCATTTATACCAGAACTGATTCTTTGTTATTGTATCAAGTAATAGTCTTATAAGACATGTTTCATTAGTGCAAATATTCATTTGCATGTTTTTTTTTTGTTTTGTTTTTTGCTGTAATGCAGTCAGATAACTTTGTCTGTAGTGGTATATATCTTTAGAAGTTTTAATTTCCCTATTCCAGTTTTGCTTCAGCTATTGCATATCTGCATCATAAAATAGTTAGAAACCTTACTCTGGTGTAGTTCATGCTGGCAGTTATAAGATGGACATCTGTCTATCCACTATGAGGCAGTGAGCAAGAAATTGATATTTTCAAGGAGGGTTTTTTTTGTTTGTTTGTTAAAAGTAGTAAAGGCATACATAACTTTTATGCATTGCTTGAACAAACCATGACTTATTATGCAATACTCAAGTCTACACCGAACTATTCTTTGAAAGATGTTTGTAGGTGGTTGGCTGGATACAACATACAAATTCCCTTCTGTTCATGTTGTTACAAGTTTGTCATGTTCCTTTCATGGCACTAATATACAAACATAGTGTTACTGTACCTTCTTAATGAGTTCAGTTTGAACAGGAATTGTTTATTTGATAACATATTTTTCTCTGTGTGATGTGGCATTGATCAGTAACAACAACTTGATTGATACACATTTTCAGTGATGTGAACTATTTGACTGCAAGTGCCCCACCAGCAGCAACAGAATGGCAGAGTCTATTAAGACCTTTGAGGGGCAGGGAACCAGAAGGGATGTGGAACTTGCTGTCAATAGTGAGGGAGATGTTCCGCCGACATGACAGTAATTCTGTGCCCTTGCTAGAGATTCTGACCGATGAGGTTTTGCAGTGTGAACAGGTGAATGTGCACATTTGTGTACTTTAAATATGATCAATTTTGTCAAAAACTGGCTGATTTTAGCAGCCAAATCGAGTAAAAGTAAAGAGAGTTGCAGCATAAAATGACATCATTGTAGGCTGGGAATTGTACACTGGAGTCTCTACACTAGGTTTACCTGTATTTTAGATTTAGCCTTTTTACAGAAATGCCATGCCAGATGTTTGAATCAAAGGCAATGTGCTAATCAATAAATAGTTCTATGAATGGGAGCACAGACAGATAGCAGGGGTTGTAACTATGCTGCCTTCATATCATCAACAGCATAATGGCTTCCACCTTATAATCTGCAGCAAGGTGAGGGCTGTATGTTCAGACAGTGTAGGGGTGGAACAAGCAATATATAATCAAATGTGGATGTGAAAGTGGCATCACAGCGAGCTGTAGAGTCAGCTGCCATTGTTGTAAAATTTTCACTAATGGTGCGGTGAATGAGCAGTATGAGAGCAATAATGAAAAATGAAGTCAGTACTGTAGTCTCTGGTTAACAGTAAATAAGAAACTGATGTCATATTAACCCTTTGTAACTGATTATTTCATCCTTTCAGAATCTGATTCATGAAAGTCCTGTACAGTTTCTTGTGAACAACTTGATGATTTTTTTTTTTGTTCAGTTTGTTATTAAATGTTCTTTACTTTCATTCAACCTTTTCAGATTCTTATATGGTGGTTTGCTACCAAAGTTTCCCCATGCAACAATGCCACAGTCATCCATTGTAGTAGGAGTGGTAATTCTGCCAATGCTACCCAGAATGCTGCTTCAAGTCTGTGTGAAGAAATTGTTACACTATGGCGCTTGGGTGCTCTCAACCCCAAATTGTCTCCTACCCAGCGCCAGGATATGCTGGCCAAATTTAGAGACTGGCACATCAGTACAATTGAAAAAGTGCGCAAAGCTAGAAGTAACAACACAAGCACCTCTACCAGTGGGCTTAAGAAAGGGGATGTTGAAATCTTCCCAGGATTCAAGCCTGCCATTGAAGCTTGTGCCCTTACTTGGGATGACTACCCAATTCCAGGAATAACATATTCTGTTAAAGACGGTTCAAGATTTTGTTACCACTTTGGTTCAAATAAACCACATGACAGTGAAGGCAAAAAGCCATCACGAGTGCAGCCAGTCACCATATGCTCCCAGGATATTATAAGTACTGATAATCCTAACAGAAATCTTGCTCATTCCCAACGATCTCAGGACTTAAGTGGTAGCCGTGGTCGGGCAGCAGATGTAAGGCCTCCTCTGCCACCTCGTCGTGACTCAGGCCATGATGGAGCCATGAGTTCAGGCTCAGAAGGATTCTGTGAGCCTGAACGAGGCTTCAGAGACTCTGATTCCAGTGGTGACTACAAGGGCACGCACTCTAGAAGTAACTCTTTTGAGGAGGTAGAGTCTCCGCACAGTTATACTCCAAAGTCATCCATTCCTAATTCATCACAACTATCTCAGCAAAGTTCAGGAAATTCACAGTTACCACTGGCTAGAAAACAGCCGTCGCTGGAAATCGATGTTTTTGATGAAAGTGTAGCAGACTTAGATGCAGGTGTTGGTGACCTAGCACCGAACATTAACCCAAAGCATCCTTACAACATGCCATCCTTGCTAGGTGCATGTGCATTGCCAGTCAGTGCTCAAGCTGTACCTTTGACCAGTTTAGCTACTAGTGTTGCCGCTGCCTCTGCTGCTGCTGCTGCTGCCACCATTACTACTACGTCTTGTTCACCTTCTAGTCTTCAAGTGTCCTCAGGGTCTATATTCCAGTCACCACCACCAGCTCAAACTCCTCCCACGGGAGGAAAACAAGTTTCCAACGAAGTCTCTGAATCACAGCACTCAAGTGATGAGTACCAGATATATTTCTATGACACCAAGATTAAAGCTAGTGATTTGGACAAGAAGAAGAAAGATAAAGGTGATGAACCTAATGTATTTGCTGGGCTAAAGAGTGCTGAAACTATGCAGGATGTAAGTGATTCTGTAACATCATTTTGTCTTTCATTGTCTGTTATGGTGTTATGACTATTTAGTGTATATGCACCTTGTTTAATAGTCATTTTGTGTTGTTGTTTTTTTTTTAGTGAGCTTGAACTCAAGTAAGGTTGTGTATTATAGCTAAAGGTTAGTTTGTATCACATTGCCCTAGAGTCTTCAGTTAGTGGCACGTTCAGAATTGCAGGCAGTTTCTTCCTACAGTTGATAATCAAGCTAAGTTTTGACTTGTGTAACAGTAAAATTTAATGGAGATTCTCAGTGTATTTGCTTTGATCTTTTTTTTTCTTATGACTGATATGTAAGTGATTAAGAGGACAAAATTAGAGCAAAGTGTGCCTGAAGATCTGAAGATGTCTTAAAATATAGCTCAGAAGCTTTGTTCTCTGAAACTTTACATTTTAAAACTTGCAACACAGTTTGGTGGAAATGTATTCTTGTGGTGAAGGTTCAGGATTTTAAAGGTTTTGCTGCTGTTGTAAAGTGTGAGCTTATAAATGATTCACAGACTATATCTGTAGTTCGCAAGATTTAAAAAAGGCAGATATCCAGTGCAGGGCTGAACAAGTAGAGAAGTTTTAACCTGGCTGCTGTTTTTGTTAGCTTCATAGAGAAAGTCTGAATTATGCCCATTCTGGAAAAAAAGACATTCATTTCTGATTCAAATATATTGGGTGCCCCACCCNAATCCCACCCCCCAAAAAAAACAACAACAACAACAACAAAAAAACATACCTCCTTTATTTAAAGACAAATAATTTCAAGAGTTGGAAAGAAGTTGAAATGAAATATTTTTGGACAATTTAAACAGACAGAATCTATAATTGTTGGCAAGTTTTATTGCCAGAGGTGCTATACGTTTGTCACAGCAAAATAAAATCATGAATACATATTAAGAAAATGAGGTGCTAGGGCCAGTGTGTCTAAGTGATGACTAGCATAATGTTGTTGGATATGATTTTGTTCTTATTTTTTTGAATTGTGACTTAATCATGGCAGCTAAGTTTTAAATGACATTAACAGACAGTATCATCTGCTAAAATGTCAAATTTCTACTGAACGCAGTTGGGCTTATTGAAGTTATTAAGCTTTGAAATTGAACGCATTTTTTTTCTATGGACCATTCAGATATCTACATACACAAGGGGTTCAAGATCTTGGTCAAAATGCTTCCTTTTTTACCTATAAATGGCTTACTGAGACATCATGACATTGCAACCTCTACATTACTATAAAGTTATTTCTGCGGTGAATTCTTTGTGACCATTTTCTTACTGCCTGTGGTCAGATTAGAAAAGTCAGTATAATATGTGCCATTAAAATATCTTGTTATGCCATAATAGTTAGGTTATCATGATAACAGGACTCTGGTAATTAATTCTCAAAATTCCACTATTTCGTAGATCTTCTCAGAAATGCAGCTTTTAAAGACGAGGTTGACCCATCACTGGGTTTGTGAGTTGGTTTTGCCAAACATTGTGAATCTAAAGTCATAATTTAAAGGCTATATTATGCTGTCATCCATATAACGCTAGCTGTCCTGAACAGAGCTGCATGGGCAGACAATGGCCAACCATTAAAATGGGTCTTGATTTGCATACAGCCTAGTTTAGAGAGACACCTGAGTTGCAAGAATGAGGCAAGCCATTTATATATATATAAATGATACAGTGTATATAGAGGATAAAAAATGAAAAGTGAACTGACAGAAATCTAAAATCAGTACCCTACATTGTCATTTCATAACAATATTACTTATCACTGGTGAAATTTCAGATGTTTTTGTTCAGTTGAAAGCAGTATATAATGTGTTTCCATAAGAGGCCTCTGATGTGCAAATTGTGTTATTTAAGCCGTCTTACGGACTTTAATGGTGAGCCTTTGTATATTTGTTTGCAAATGCATAGGTTTTTTTTCATTCAGAATCAATAGACAAACAAAGCAATCTTTTCATGATTCCACAATATTCTCCCAACAGATTCTGTTTGCTCGTGCGGAAGCTCTGCATGCTCATGGTCACACCAAAGAAGCCTGTCGTCTTGCTCAGAGACTTGCAGAGGAAATGCTAGACAACCCACCTGATCTACTTGCAGATTCTGCCAGTGCTCCTTCTCCAAAGTGTAAGTTGAAGTCTTGAGTGATGAAGTATTTTCTCTGACATATATGTCAAAAGTAAGAAGAGTGGAACATTTACATTCCTAATGAACAAAAAAATGCAGCAAGCTGTATTCTACAGACTGTTGTCTGCATGAACATAGATAATATAGAATTTTCTATAATTAGCTTATGTAATCTTAGTAAGTGTTCCCAGTGCGCCCGCTCATTTAAAATACAATAATTATTATATGACTGTGCTGAAATTACCTACCTGTAGGCTTCACAGGCACAAAGCTGATCCCCTTCACATAAGATGCGGGGATGCCACTTTCCAGATAAAATTTCCTATTTCAGGAACATTTTGGAAATAAAAATCCTTGTTTCTTATTAAATTTTCTGTCATGAATTTTTTATCAAGAGTGCTTTGACATTAAGGTAGCAACCCTTCATACAAAACGGAGTTCTGGGAACTTTTCCATGTTCAGGTGACATCTTTAAAAGTTGAATGCTTTAATTTTAAGGATTTTGTATGCTCACTGTTTTGATTTTTTTCATATTGTTTGTGTTGGTTTGTAACATTGTGTTTCACATGAATAGGTTTGGAAGAAACAGGATCGTGTGCAACTTTGTATTGCTCTGAAGAGGACTAATTCCTCATTAAATTGTTACAAGCATAAACATTGAAGCCTGTACATAAATGCGGATACTGCCATCAGAGCTGGCCTGAGATGCTGAACATAAAAGTATGAGAATATGCTTTTGATCAAATTTGTGGAATACTATGCTTTTTGTCAACACAGATAATATCTGTTCTCTTGTCTGTGGAACTGACGTTAATTTCAAACCATATTTTTTAAAAAATGCATTTAATTTTCTATTCTTCTGGCTTAGGCTCACATTCTATTTCAGCAAAAAAGAAGAAAGCATTGACGAGCATCAGCATTCTAGCCAGTGCTCTCCTGTCCAAGGCCTCCTTCCTCAGCAGCGTTCTGTGTGAAGATGAAGAATGTCATCATTTAGCCTTCAAGATTGGCATGTTTGGGATGGAGTTAGCTAGACCACCTGCATCAAACAAGGCTATCGAGGTATTATTAGCATTTACTGGCAAATTACTCTTGTAATTCATGTTCATGTGTGACAGGTATTGACTTAAATAGTTGTAGTGAATGGAATGGAGAAACTACAAATTTGGATAGGTGTTTTCTTTTAAAAAATATTGGGATATTTGCAAATTATTGCAGGAACAAATACCCTAGGTAAATACATTGATGCATTTCAATCTGCATGTTTGCTATAAAATGAAACAAGAATGACATAATATTGCATAAAATGTGTCCAGTTAAGTGCTGTGCCTAATTAGTAAACAACTTTGAGCTTTAAAATAAAATTTAACAGCTTTACATCTCAAGAATTGGCTGATATTTTAAGACATTATTTTGGGTTTTGATGAGTTACTTAATTTTTCAGGTAGCTTTATGGTTCTGAAAGAATTTTTGATTTTGTTGACAACGGAATTGTTGTCCCTATACCCCAGTGCATTACATCACTTTGCCTCATGAATTGAAATGTGAATTGAAGTATTTTAACTATACTTTAACTGTATTTAATAAAAAATTTGGGCATTGGACTGGTGCATCACACATCTGGAGAAGGAATAGAACCCCTGGTGTATCAGGGCTCAGGAAGATCAGATTCCCTAAGTTTAAGAAGCACTTAAAGCATGTTGATTGGGTAATTTTTTATTTTCTTTTTAGTTTTGTTTGGTCGTTTTGTTTTTTTTATAGTAATTGTGTTCAAATATTTTTCAGGTGAAACTAGCTCATCAAGAATCTGAGCTACTACAGCTTCTTAAGAAAATTCCTCTTGGAGCCCAGGAGATGGCAGAGATACGGAGTCGAGCTGAGCAGCTGCGAGATGGCACACTGAAATCAAGAGGAGAGGCACTGTTGCCTTTGAGTCTTGCAACATTCATCTTTGACACACTGTGTATTCCAAGTAAATTTTTTTATTTTTTTTAAATCCGTAGTGCTATGCGGTGTGAAAATAAGCTAAGTAAAATGAATAGTTGCCGGAAACGGAATATTCATCATTATGGGGTAACATTTCCTCTACATTAGATAGCGTTGGTATGCTATTCTTCACTTCATATCAGGGCTGCCAGTTTTTCGGCTTTTTTTGTCGGTTTGCAAATTTCAGGCTCATGCCGAAATCGGCTCATGGCTGCACTGGTCAACCAGTAATTCCCACTGCCTTACTAGATTTCAGCATCATTATTAAATTTGGTGAATAAATATAAGGTGACACAGGCCATCTGCAAGCTGTAAAAACTGGAAATGACCCTTTTATGCATGCCTTGTGTTTGTGTTTACTTCTGACTGCTCTTAAACTTGTGATAGAAGCTTTGAAGCACCAGCGGTTCATTTGAAATATTTGGGATCACAGTTTTCACCATACCTATTTTTTTGAGCAGTGGATGAGGCTCCCTTAAATAAAGGTTTGATTTTGTCACGAGTGCATCAACTCTCTCGTTCATCATAATAGCAGTGAAGACTGGATTCATCACTGGAAAGGATAATCATCCTACTTTTGTTTTCAGAGTGTAAAGTAGAAGTGTGAACAACACAATTTTATGGACTTGACTAGATGGACCAAGAACAAGGGGCCCAACTTTCAGGATATTGTTGGAAGATATTATATCTAATTGTTTTTTGTTTGTGGTGAATAGTGTACAAAAACATGACCAAAAGTACAAGGAGGTCGTGAAGCAAGCAACATGTTTGACAATTTATGGACTTCAGGACTGCAAAGTTCAGACTTTTTTTTTTCTTCAAGTCCCAGTTGGCCGCCCAGGTCATATAAATGATAGCAGTATACAGCTTGTGACTGATTTTTCCTCCCTTTTTCACCAGCTGATGTTTATTTACTTTTTGATGTTCAGCTTTATTCACTATTTCGCTGTTCTCTTGATGAGAGACAACTTTGTATCATGATACAAATGCTGATGTGAAACTTTGTTGTGCTTTACTCTCTAACAGACATGATGTATACTCCAGATGAAAAGCTTGGATTTGAAGCTGCGGTGACTGCTTTGGGTACGATAATTCAGTATTTATTGTGAAATCTTTTGTTCTGTAGAATGTTTGAAAATTAGGTTTGTGCAAAATAACATATTCATACTTTCATGTTCTAATAATTTGTTACTGAAATTTTAAAATTATGCAAGGTTCACTGAGTTTTTAAGTTACTGCTCATTTCTAAAAAGAAAAGAAAGCACATATAGAGTGCTAAATGATATCTGTACACCGTCTATATTAATGCTTGTGGAATGTGTATTCATTCCTACACATTAGTTTTTGTGCAGGATGCACATTAGTTTTTGTGCAGGATGCACATTAGTTTTTGTGCACAAAACCACATTTCAGAGAATTCTATGAAATCAGAGAAGGCCATTTGACATTAACCCCTGAATCTGGTGCGATAGATAAACATGATCTCAAGTTCACTAAATAATTTCTGTCTCTTTGTTTCGGTCCTAAGTATATGCTTTAGAGGAACTTGTTTTATATGTATAGATCATGTATTTGTAAATTAATCTTTTTTTTTTTTTCATGTAGTGTAATCCACAGGTATGAGGTAACTGCAGAAAGTCTAGGGAATATAATATGAAAGCTGTGTGGCATGCCTTAACCTAGACAGCAATGAAATATGTTTTAAAGTATGAAATATCTGTATGTGTAAAGGTATGAAAGCAAACATTGCGGAGGCAGACCACCCATTGCTGTGTGAAAGCACCAGAAGACAACGTGGAGAGCTTGCTATTTCCATGTTGGTCCACTACAAGGATGACCAAGTGAAACTGAGCAAGGTAGGACTGGCTTCAACAATTTTTCACTTGTTGAAGCTTACATTGGTTTATTCTCTATGAACTGTTTTCTCCAGCAGTTTAAGAGGATCCCATTGGCCATATTGAAATGAAGATAATAATAACACAGTGGTTTTGATCACATAAAAATTCAAAAATTACATTTATATTTTTGCTGCCAAGCTTGTGTTATCTTGAATCAGAAAAGCATGTAAGTTACACTGATTAATCATGGATTGAAGTCATCCAGGCATTATGAAACTGCAAGAGTTACTATGCTACTGATGATTATACTAGCCATTGCTGTGAAATTGCTACAGTATCACATTTAATTAGGAATTTGTATTAGCAAAAAGCATTACTTTATTATATTAATAATAATATCAATAATGGATATGGTTTCTTGAGTTTTTGTTCATCCACATATGAGCAGAAGATATGTTATGTGCTATCTGCTTCATTTAAGACTGAGTTTAATGTCTCGAAGTCAGTTCATTTGATATAATAGTCATTTATTGTACAGAGAAGTCTGATAAAGTGTCTCGTCGAGAAAATACACTGTATGATAGAGTGTTTTATCATGTAACACTTACACAGTGTACAAATAATTGACACTGCATTGTGTTATTTGTTTTCAAGATAATGGACAAGCTGCTTGACAAGGAAGTCCACCAGCAATACAAAGCTCCCAGCCTGATCAACTACCTCTCAGGTCAGAAACAGCCACCATCAATCTCCCACAGTGTTTCAGGAGCCACTTCCGGTGGCAGTCATCACAGAGACGGTGGAAGCTCCACAGGACACCGATCTCATGGGAGCAGAGGTGACTTTGACAAGCTGTTTGTTCCAGAAAGAAACACAGCAGGAAGTGGATCGTCAGGTAAGTAAAAAATTTCTGCTCCTGTGTGAGGCTCACTGAATATGTTGCTTAGTATAAGGTGTAATGAAGAGAGAATAACTACATGTTCTGATGATCTGAAATTTTCTTTGAGACTTTAGCCATAGATGTTTTGTGGCATTTCTTTTGCCGGTTTTTGAATAGGTTCAGTGTCATGTTTCCAAACTGTATGGAAGTCAGTGGAAGAGCACTAATTCACAATTGTACTTGAGCAAAGTCCAGCATTCCCTTTGTAAGTATTTTCATGTGGAAGTGACTTGCGCAGTTGCACACTCTGCTCATTAGATCCAATTTTCATTCAGAAAATTTTATTCTTTAGGAGCAGGTTCTGATGCTCGGATGGAGAGAGGCACTTGGCGAGATGATCGCCCAGATTCAGGGACCAGCACTGACAACACACCGACTCCGGTAACTACCTCGGCCAACTCAACGCCCAATGGTGGTGCCAGACCAAAGACCAGTTTCTCTTTGAGATACACCAGGTAATTGGAACATAGTGCTTTTAAAACCATATAGACATCTAATGAAAAATTTGAAGAAAAGTATATCCCTGAATGTATATGCTTATTAATTCGAAGCACAGTGGAAAGGGTTGCAAATAATATTATGAACCTCAGTTTTACCGCTGTGACTGGCATTCATAGTGTTAGCCAGGTTAACAAATCATGCTTGCACCTTGAATGTATTTTTTTTTTTGGCAAGGGAAAATGATTTATCATTTTCGTAAATTGATTAGTTGCTGTAGGCTAGCTTTGATACATATTTTTAAATCCTTTGTTATCAGTGTATCAGAGATGATTGCTGTGGTTTATTCATATTATTTGTCCTGCTTGTTTCAGTGGCCGGGACACTGACAGTTCTGCCATGGAGGAAGAGGATGATTTGAAAGCCTTAGAGGCAAAGATACGTTGTATGGGCATGAAAAAGAAGCCATCACAAGGTAGTAACTGATATTTCACCTTTGTAAAGCTCAAGAAACATGCAAATTAATTCTTACATCATATCACAATAGTTCAAATGTGATGTGTCTCATAGACTATTATGTTACAGAGTTTGGTGAAAATGAATCTTGTAATATACAATAAATACAATGGAATGCAACATTTGACTGAAAAAAACAAGGCCATAGTATCTTCATTGCCAGATGTGGTCATAATGTACAGTAGTTGTCTGGCTGTTATGGGTTAAATTTTGGAAAGAAATAGTGAATGGATGGTGGTGGGAGGCCTGTTGGACTTATTATCTTGTAAGCCATTTATAGTGAAAAGAAAAGTTGTTTCATAGTTTAAAATAGATTTCAAGGCTAACAGTTCCAACCGTCAGTTTAGTATGTTCCTTAAATTGCTGTGAAGTTCTGTAGGCAAATTTAAGATCATCCTGAGAGAAAAAATGTTCTATTAAGAGGCAGCATTTTTCTCCTCTTGGGAAAAGGGCATTCCATGGCCTGTCAAGACAATTAAGGAATAGTTAGAAATATAACTAGGATCCAGAAAGGGCTATCAGAGAATTCATCAACAGATCCTTATATGAACTAACAAACTCCTGAATTTCTAAGTGTAGATCCAAACAGTGTAGTTTGTAGTTGTTGTTTCTGGTTAGTCATTTTGACTGTTTATAATCCTGTCTCGAGTGGTTTAGATTAAATCATAAATCTTATTATACTTTTTATTTCTAGGTCGGCATCAAAATTAATAAACTGTTGGAGATTTGATATCCTAAGTCTCTGCATAATTTTTCTATTTCAGGAATGGCAAGCATTGACAGCAGTGCCCCAGAGACCACATCTAGTGACAACTCTCCCACACTGGTGAGAAGAAACTTTGGTAAACATCAGGGTCCAGGCAGTGACAGTGGCAGCAGTGGAGAGAGTGACTCACTAGGATCCAGCAGCAGTGGAGACAAAGGAGGTCGAGCTGTTCCTAGAGATAATGAAAGGTAAGCTTTTAGATAGGCATTTTTAATAGTGACACCCAGAATTGTTTTATCAAATTCCTTATATCAGCTATGAAACAGTCATGTTGATGCTTGTCATAGCAAATTAAGTATGTATCAATTGTGTCAGGAATTGTAAGTTGTGAGGTGTTTTACATCTGGGCAGGAATATGCCCTCTTGGAGTGAATGTTTGAAAGTGTCATTTCATTATGTAAATTGTAATCTCTTGTGATTAATTTCTCTCTTGTTACCTTTTGACCTTCTGCTTTTGTAAGATAAGATTAAATATGCTGTGAAAACCTTTAGCAGGCCTTAGTCTTGCACCTTCTTCAAGCTGTCAGTCATGTACATAATTTCAATTATTGTATTTCAGCCCACCCAGCCATTACTTGAACCGCATGTTGCTACCTGGGATGCTTGATTCCAGAGCACAAGTCAGTGGCAAAAATGTCAGGTAAAACACTTTACAGCTTGGATTGATGTTTACTCTGAATGTACTTCAGCTCATGTTACAAATGTGGAATGTAAAATTTGAAAGAAAAAGGTTTCTTTTCACATGATGCTTTTTACATACATCACCAAATGGCATTTAGCACTACTGACATTAACATAGTCGTTTTGCTTCAGCTTCAAGGGAAATAAGAGCAGAGAATTCACCACATGGTTCAGTAATTCTTTTTAGCGACCTTTTAGGTAAAAGTGGAAAGAACATATTTATCATACACTATTATCCTGCACTCTTCATCTTTGTAGGTACAAAGGCAGGCAAAGAGTGATGCCCACTGTGCCCAATCAACCCAGTGAGGCTGGCTACCACTTCATGTTTGAACTGGCTAAAACTGTTCTGCAGAAGGCGGGTGGCACATCCTCTACCTCCTTGTTTACCCAGCCAAGTAGCAATACCAGCCACACTGGTCCGCACAGAAATCTTCACCTGTGTGCATTCCAGATAGGGCTGTATGCTCTTGGCCTCAGCAACTGCATCTCTCCCAACTGGTTGTCCAGGACTTATTCCTCCCATGTATCCTGGATTACTGGTGAGCAGATTAATGCAAGATCAGATAGTGATTTTCATCATAGCAATTGAAAGATAGAAGTCTTGCCTCCTCAATTCTGACACATTTTTGTATGTGCTTTGATATGCTAGGCTGCTCTTGAGAAAATGGAAAGTAGGCAGCCCAGTGTAGATAAGTAATTTGAATACTTTTCTTTTTTCACTTCCAGGTCAGGCAACAGAAATAGGCAGTGCTGCTATCAGGATGATCATTGACACTTGGGAAGGTCACTTGACACCCCCAGAAGCTGCCTCTCTGGCTGATCGTGCTTCAAGGGGTCGTGATCCCAACATGGTACGGGTGGCAGCTGAGTTGGCTCTGTCTTGTCTACCGCATGCTCATGCTCTCAACCCTACTGAAGTGCAGAGAGCCCTCTACCAATGCAAGGAACAGAGCAGAGATATGCTAGAGAAAGCCTGTCTAGCTGTGGAAACTGCTGCAGAAGGTGGAGGTGTCTTTCCAGAGGTCAGTGTGTAACATTGTTTGAGTAAGGTGGGTGGGGAATTATGTTAAATGCAATATTGATTCCAAGACTGGTTGTGGCCATTTCATTGGCAGTCTTGTTTTCTCAATACAAGTATGGCTTGGTATCCAAGAAAATGAAATTTCTTTTGCGATTTCTTTGAGAGGGTGTATTCTTTGCAGATTTCAGCTGATGTCCTTACATTTGATGTTTGTTGTATATTATTGCTTCAAGACATGACAGCAAAGTTGCAAGTATCAGGGACTTGTCATGCCTTGAGGATGTTTTGGTAGATATCAAGGAACCATTTCAATGGCCCTTCCATATGGCCCTATATGCAAATATGAACATTTGGGTTCAAATATAATAATACATGGAATATTGCAAACTTTTAGCTACTTTAATACATAGAACAGACTTTGACAGAATGAAATATTTTTTAACCTTTAACTACTTTTATGCCTTTATTAGTTTGCCTGGAATAATGAATGCCATCATGAAACTTGAGTACTATTTATTCTGTCTATTGTGGTTCAGAATAAGTTAGTTTAAAAATTGGTTGGTTTTTTTGCTCCCTGTAAATGCTTAATTTGCCATCATATAGATAGATGAATTCCCATCTTTTCTCAACAGGATGAAACTATGTTGGCATTTTGCATTTACAAGTTTTTGTTTCCACTTTATCGGTGGTTCATACTACTTGATTATATGCCCAACTCTTAGAGAAGTATTCTTGCCCTTGTCATTGGAACAGGTCTTGTTTGATGTTGCCCATCACTGGTATGAACTGTCAGAGGAGGCCAGTCAGAATTCCCCCGATTCAGTGGATGGTGGCAGTGACAGCAGCTATAACACCTTAAGAGCTAGAAGGGGATCTGGCAGCCCGGCGTCCCTTGGCTCAACTGACCCAGGTTCCTCTAGGTTAGTGGGTTACCCACACCAGTAAGTTTTCCCCTGATCCCCCACAATGTTGTAGTTTTTCCCTGATGAAGTATGTGTTACTAACAAACCTAGTGGTGTTTAGGAAGGAGCTATTTGGTTCGTTGGTGGCATGTTGGTGGCAACCTGGGAACACTAACTTCGAAATAGTCAGGGGAATGGCAAACTTCAAGTTGAAGCAATGAGATGGCCAATGCTAGGTCATGATGTGAGGACTCTGCCTGGACTGCAGATGCCTTGTGCTACTTAGGCATTTATTTAATCATAGTTATTCTGGTTGGTAGTAATGGTCAGAGCAACTGATCTTTCTTGCATCTCTAGCATTAGATTGGTGACAGTATTGATCTCAGTCAAGATTTGTGTAACCAGCTTGGGAGGAATTTTAAATTGAACGAAAAAACTGCGACCTATCATCTAACACACTGACATTAGTAATTTGCCTAATTGTTGACTGTGCTTTAAGTCAGTTGTTGTTAGCAAATCAAGGCCATACCATAATATACCGTATACCTGAGGAAAATGTTTGATTCTAGAACTTTTTCCCATCACATTGGTCTGGAACAGGCTGAAACTTTCAGTGGTTCTCTTTAAAATGAAAAACCTTGTCTGATGTGACACATTAGTTTGTGTAGGTGTAAGGTTGTGATTTTTTAATACTTAGATTAAATATAGTGATCTGTGTTCATTCTGAATATGTACAGACTGCTGTAGTTCCCCAACAGTATTATTGTTATAAATGCTGACAGGTCTTCTCTGGATACAAAGTCTATCCTTACACAGCCCATCATACCAGCACGTCAGATAACTTTCTCAGTCCTTGCAACTGCTTTGTTATGGCTTTGACCGTTGATATTTTGAAATGTTTCTGTATTCCATCTTTAAGAAATTATTTATGCTGGTGTGTTATGTAAGTGCGAGTTTTCCAGTCATGAGGGATCGATCAAGCATGTATATGTCACATAAGGTTATATGTAAGATATTATGGCTTTTAGAATTCACTGCCTCCAGTCACTTGAACTCATATGGATGTGAAATAACACCTTAATATATATTCCCTGATTTTGCTACAGAAAGGTGCCAGAAACTGTCCAAATTTCAGAGAGTCTAGTTAAAAGGTTGGGCAGTCAGAATGTCAAGTGATCTCAGTGTTCTGATCTTTGAGAAACCTCTAGGAAATTTTGCATATTGAATTGGCATATTTCTTCAGTACTGAGCAGGACAGCATACAGATTTTTCTCAGTGGCAAGCTGGTTTTTGTTTTGTTTGATCCATTTATCCTTGTTCTAAAATGAAGTGTATGCCCAGCGGTAAAAGATAAGTGAATGTTTGCCTCTTGAAATAGTAAATGAGGCAAAGTTACAGCCGGTGCTTTATTTTCTTTAATTTGCTGGGAAATACTGCTGATGTGGTATCCGTGATTGTAGTTAATTATAAACTTTCACGTCTTTTTAAGAAAAGGGACTTTTCAAATTGAGACATGATTAGTTATCAATATTTCTTTTCTATCCTTCCTTACTGCAGGCAAATGAATCAGTCAGTCTTGCTTTTTAAAATTTTTTTCAGCAGTGACCGAGCAAGTCCCAGTGCTGGCACAGCAACTGTTCATTACAGCAATGTCGTTGGGGTAGTTGCCCACAACAGTCAGTCACCACCTCACACTCAGCAGCAGGTGGTTTCCCCTGCCACCTCATCACCACAGCTTATACAGTCCTCCTCACCCCATCTCCCTCCCCAAGCTGTTGTCCTTCTCCCTGCCCCCAACACTGGACCCCCGCAACTTGGGGCCCACTACGTGCAGCCTTATAACTATGTGCAACAGGTGACCACTGCGGGTCCCCCGCCTGGTCCATTCCCCCATCACCACTTCCCCCACAATGCCTCACCCCAACACCCTCACCATGCCATCCACAATCATGGCCTGCACCCCCACACAGCCTATGTCACTTCTTACACTTACCCTGGCCAGGCCTCCTTCACCAGCCTGCCACCCAATATATACCATACAGGGAGTGCTCCCCATTTGCGCTCCCTGCCCCCAACTGTCCAGGTTTTCTCCAGCCAACCCCACCCTGCCATGCATGCTATGCATCCTGTTGAAGTAGTTACCACCAGCCCCCCAACTGGCAGCCCCTCCCAGGTGCAGAACTCAACAGTGGCAATCCCACAAGTTCAACCTAGCACTCACAACCAACTGCAGCTAAACTACTTGATGGCTGCATTCCGGACAGGCATGCTTGCCATGGAAACACTTTCCCGCAAGGTGCATGATGACAGACCACAGACTAAGTATGCCCGCAATCCACCATATGGAGAGGATGTGAAGTGGCTTCTTGGTGTGGCCATTAAATTGGGTGGGTACTTGGATTAGTGTAATTTCCATCACAAATGCATTTTGGGTTTGATGTGATTGTGAGCCAGTTTGAAATGAAAATGTGATAACACCTAACAGAAAAGGTTAAAGTGCTTCAGCAGAATTGAAATACCTCTTAATGGACATTGATCTCCTAACTTTTCAGGGAGTGCAAGATGACAACTCCTCACATATTCAGGAATATTGAAATTTGTAAAATGGAAAGAAATTGCACCTTTGTTGTTCACTTAGTCTTTCATAGAAGATTTCTGTGCCTGTCTAATTGAGGCACATGAGACAGCCAGTCTGGTAAGACCATCTGAATTTTGTTTAGGAAACAGCTTTTCCTTTTAAGTTTTGCTAAAGTTGAGATCAAGTGAAGCTCAAGGGGCAGACTGAGACACCAGTTTGAAACGTAATGAAGAATTGGAAATTCTTCCACAGTTTCTCTGTAGTGTTCCTGACTGACCATCAGCTGGCATGGCAGCTTTTCCATTTGTTTAAGAAGCAATGAATAATTTGATCATTTAATAAGCCTCGAATCCCCAATGATTTATTAAGGTAGTTACATTTTGGTTTGCTAACACCAGCGTGAAGAAAATTACAGATGTTGCTTAGAGCTTAATGAAGTATGTGTTCAATAGGATGCTGATGATTCTTCACAGGCACAACATTCCTGCAACAGTTTTGTGCCAGTGCTGTCAATGCTGTGGTCAGCCCTTTTGTTCTGTATGATTTGGCCATGGAGGCAGCTCGCTTTTTGGCCCGTAACAATCCCACCCACGTGCCCACACAGTTGAGGTCCAACATACTCAACTCACTGTTCCAGAAATGTTTGCAGATGTATGTATATTACAGTATATGTTTTAGTTGTAAGGATAAGGATGATATGTAGTGTGGTTTCTTGTGATAGCCGATCTATGAGTTAACTAGTAAATTTTGCCCTGAATTTTGGGTACAGAGTCTGGTAGAACCATCTCAATCTTGCCTAAGAAACACTTTCTATATAAGTTTTATCAAAGCCAGTCTTCATGTTAAGCTAATTTTAGATTCCATATTTATAGAAAGTGTCACGGGATATGATATACAGTCGAGTCCATGTATGTCGAAATCGGATTCCTCCAATTTCTTATTAGTCGAAAGAAAGAGAAATAATAGATTTGTTTTCTTCTTTGCGTCTATTAATTGCCTTTGCATAAGAAGAAGTAATTGACGCCTATTTCTGATTACTCCAACTGCTCACCGCCGTCACAGAGGCAAAATCGCCTCCTGGCGTTCTCCCCGCGTGGTGCCCAACAACGCCGGCGGCTTGAAAATCAAACGAGATGGTGCCGTGGATAGAGAGAGGCAATAAAACTGGACACGGCGAGTGCCACTAGCCACAACACAATAAGTAGGGCGTGTGTATTAACACCACCGCTAATAAGACAGTGGGGGGAAGAGAATGCGTGAGGGCTCGGCGGTGCTGAAAAATCGATCGATAATTAAACATCTCGGCAGCAGTGTATACATACAGCGCATCTGGCCCATTGCACTGTGAGGGAAATGAACAAGAGGCTGTCCTCGTGACCTCCCCAGTGTGCTCGCTCGCTCGCGTACGGTTGACTCATCTTTATCATTTTTAACTTGAATTAAACTGAATTTTTTCCTCTAAATAATGGCTTCCTCTAATCCTGTAAAGAGAAATCTCAAGACTCCTTCCATTGAGTCGAATATTAACATGCTCCAGGAAATCGACAGAGGTGCGATTCGAAGAATGTCAAAGCTGAGGAGTATGGTGACGTTCCCGCTAGCACGCTTTCTACGATCTTGAAAAACCGGGAACAAGTAGAAAAAGCGGCGGCCTCTTCATTTATTAAGCTACTACTCAGAGCGATATCTTATAAAAAGAAATAATCCCATTTAAAATACTTCCCCAATATGCCATCTTTAGTTACATCCCCTGTTGAATTGCCCTCGTGACCTCTCCAGGGTGCTTGCTCGCTCGCATACGGTTGACTCGCCTTGGAAATCGTTAGTCGAATTCTGATTTCTCCAACTCATTGGGGTGGTCCCAGCGAATTGGAGTCAAGCGGACTTGACTGTATATGAAATACTGTGTGACGTTATCATCTACAGAATAATTCAGAAATAGCACCTAGTGCTTGATTAAACAATAGCACCGAGTGCTTGATTAAACATTTGTTAGAAAGTAATGTATGGATTGTCCTAAATTGTTAAACTTGGCCTGCAACATTTTACAAACGTGTATGAAAGAAACATTAATATTGTACTTTCAGTCTCAAGTTTTATTGAAGATGAATAGATTCTTTAAAATGACCAGATACGTTTGACATCATAGAACGATCACTAGAACTACACAGAATTAATAAGAACTATGGTAATAAAGATGCATACTATCCAGGATATTTCTTTCTGTCTTAACAGGTTCATCCAGTGTGCCCATCAACGTATCCATCACATTAACAATGCAGACTATGATGAATTTGTCAGTATTGTCTGCAATGCCCGCAATGCATTTTACCTTGCTCCAGGAGGTATTGTGCAGTTTAATGAGCTCCTCCAAAGTCTACGAAGGTCCAAGTCTTGTCGTAAGGAGCTGTGGCAGCGAATTGTCAACGGTTTGGCAAGTGGAAGTGTATGATGGCTGCTTTCTTAGGAATACCATTCTTTCACATCATTGTTCCCATATTATTTATTCTCAATCTTGGTCTTCGTGCCCTTAAACGATGATGAGTAGTGTAGTGGGGAAAGAGACTTTATTCGTCATTCACCCCCCAGTAAGACTTATTGTCTTTTGCCCCACTACATCTCATTGGTCATTACTATTTATTACTAGTGTGTATTTATGACTAATGCCATAACACAAGAGACAGGAGTGTTTCTGTTGTCAATATGACTTAATTTATTCGCACATATGAAAATATTCTTTGTCTTTGTGACATGCCTGTAAATTTATAAGCCTAGACAAGGCATGTTTTATCCCTAGAGCTCAACAATACCTATGTTGAAATCAGATGCCTGCTTTCCTGGAAGCTGACTTTGCAGTAGCCAGACATGCTAGCAGCACAATATCAAGTGTTGTATTTAGAAGCTCAGAGAACCTTGTGTTCATCCACTCTATAAAGCAGCACCCTTGAAATGTAGTTGCATCATTAAATGTATTTCAACTTAAAACTGTTTCACAGTTTGCTGTTGGGGGTAGTTTCATTATTCATGATATATTGGTTTTTGGGGAATTTTCATTGAAGATCATGTGATCTTTAGATTTTCTTATTTTGTGTGACCATGTGACCATCAAGACAACCTTTGCAGGGAACTTTTATCTCTTCTGGTAGTACCTGCTGTGCTGAGCTCCTTTGAAAGTGATAGAGCTTCATTGTTTCTCTTGTTAGACTGCTGAAAAGCAAAAGAAAGGAGTTTTAACCAAGAAGATATAAGCATAGAGTCTGGAAAGCCCAGATCTTTATTCAGATGTGGTGCCAGTGAGGCATTTTTGAGAAACCCTTTCTATGGTTTTATGACACACAGCTTTGGGCAGCAATTTCAGGACCAGCGTGTCGCAAATGACATTGGTACCACAAAGCATAGGTTGTCATCAGGTGCTCAAATGAGCTCCATCATTGCAAACATTTTGACTCCATCACAAAACCTAAAGAAAACTAGATTATGTTCTTAAGATCAGTCCATTGGTGCAGTCAGAAAATGGTATGTGGGAGAAGAAGAAGAAGATTCTACAGGGGATAAAGCATGCCTTTTTAGGAGATAACATTTAATATGTTGATTTCTAAGGTGTGACATAACAATCTATTCATGATCACAACTCACGAGAACCACATACCCTTTCCCCCCAACTTCACCCATCTCAGAAATTGTCCCCATTTTCCCCATTGGAGGGAGAAATCCATTGAAAATCAAATATTTTGTAAAGGAGATAATAGATAACAATATAATTAATGAAAATTCAAGCCAAACAGTATATACAATGAAAACCTCCTGACATCATCTAGACAAGCTTTGGAAAATTTTAACCAGTTTTGGTGGTGTCTTGAATAACGATAAAATACTAATTCAAATGATTTATTCTGCCTCAACTATACCACAAGCATGTACTGCTTAGGCTTAAGTCTATGAGTGCAGATTGCGGGTAAATCAGGAATTTTCATAGTGATGCTCAGCTGGCGTCCCTGTAACTGGAATGGAGCACATACACACAGCCCAGGTGCTCATGCACAGAGGGCTGCTTAACTCAGGGGATCAGGGCTTATGGGGTCAATTTTTCTTTTGTATGTGCCAATACTGATGACCATCAGAAGGTCGGGTCATGCCCTTAACATATGGGCAGATTTTGCTTACTATAGTAGGCTTGTTCAGTTAATAGAGTAACTGCAAACCCATGCTAGTTCTCTTCTTTTATTCTTCAGTTGCAAATTGTGGCACTGCCCTGTTTGTTTCTATTAGGTTTTATCGTCCGTTTTCAGTAGAGTTATGGCAAAATCGGATAAGAGGCTTGCACCCCTTTCAGGTCTCATAAACACTGCAAAAAATTCTAATAGGCCTAATTCTAATAGGATTTGAACCTGGACCTTTCACCACAGAGACAGATGCTCTATCTCTCAGCCAGTTTTCTGGTTGGCATTACTTTGACACTGAAAAGACTTACAGTGTTCTGTTCCCAGTCTTCAGTCTCTCTAAAATCAGCAAGCTCAAATTCTGACTTGCTGATAGCTTACATTCAATCCATTTAAGATGTTCATGTAGCATTATGCTTCATGCCATGACAACACCAAACAAGTAAGATGAGGAGTCATTTTTCAGAAAGTTTAGGCAAATTGACCCTTAGTTCTGACATGGGGAGGGGGATTCATCAGCATGCCCTTTTGCAGTCGTGTAGTTTTTCTGAAACCCCTTGAAAGGCATTTCACCAATGAAGATGTCTCACAAATGAGAAATCAACTTGTTTATGCCTTTTTCTGTTGTTGTTTTCAAATAAGGGTAGTGTATATGTTTGAATAATTGTACAGTAGACTGTTAGTATTCATTGTCAGTTAACTTCCCATACATATAAATATATATATTTTATAAGTGTTGTGTAACTGGATTCCTAGCCCTAGAAAGTAGTGGTGTGAACATGTGTCTTAAATTCTGTGTATCACATTTAAATTTAATGTCATGGCCTTTTCGCCACTTTTTTTTTTTTCGTCATCCAGACACGCACATTCTTAACAAGCATGTAAAAAGTATTTTTATATGAAAGTTTTGCTCTCATCATACAATCAGGGATATTAGTCTGTTTTTATTTTAATAACATTTTTTTTCTCTGGTTTTGTGTTACTGTGGTCATTTTACCTTGATTTTGATCATGAATAGTTTTAATTTTGGGTGAGAACAAATGAGATCCCATGCTAGAATTGCTTCAAGAGCATCTAATCTGGTTTTAATCTGTAAGGAGATCGTCACAAAATGAATATGGGGAAGACAGCTTTTGGTAATTGGTAATTTGTTAATTTCTTTACCAAACTTAGCTGATATACAATTTAGTTATAGCTTAATTTTAAAAGAGGGCTGATTTATATTTGAAAGAGTGGATATTCAAGGGACAGTAAAACGTCTATATTTTTGTCATCTTTTTGAACTTCTGCAGAAGAAAAATGGCCCTTCGTTAAGCCCTGTCATTTTTTTTCATTCAGTGGCTAGTAGATTTGACACATTTTAGGTGGAACTGTATTTTTGCTACAGTGAACATGAAATGCTAAAGATCCTGTACTTGAAACTGTTTTATATTAAGCATAGGCTCTGTTATAACAGGTTTCCTTCTTTAATTACGAAAATTGACTGCTTGCCTTTGAAGTTAGCCATATTCCACAGATGAACCATCTTATCATAATGAGGATTGTCATTGCAGTATTTTTAGTGCCATTGCTACTGTATTTAATGTGAGATGAATGGAATAATGAAAATGTCAGAGGAGAGGCTGAGCAGGGTGGTCTGTTTTGTAATTATGGCCTTTCCTTCATGTGACCTGCTGGTTACAAAGGATGGGGATGCAGAGGAATTAGCAAGAGCATTAGTGTTTGGGCTCAGCATGAGTTTCATGAGCCACTCTGAGATCGCTAGGAAGTATAAGGTATATGTCTTGCCCCTTACTTTTTGTGTTGTAGAGAAAACGGACTTGCACTTTACTATTCATGAGTGGAGAAGTATCAAAATAGGCCATAGTTAACATGCTAATACCTTCAATGCTGTCTAGCTGCTACTTTATGCAGTGTCTTGTATCACAGTGACCACATTGCTAACATACAGTTCTTACCAGATAGTCACATATATTACCATTAGTCATAAGATTTCACAGTATTTCCTGCTGGAAATGGAATGTGGTTACTTCTGTAATTTTCGGGCTATTAAGTTGACAATGTTGTTGAAGGTTGTGGAATAAGAAGTATGTAAACTGAGTGGTGTAGTAAACTTACTTGGAGGTGTTTGCTTGCCGCAGTTGATATAGAAATTTGTAAAGGCAATTGAACTGATGAACAGCAAACTTGTTTGGATTAATTTAGAAAGCTGATGTACTTAGTGTATTGGTGTATTTGGACTAGGCATTGAGTGCTGAAGAAATAAAAGGTAGGTTAGGCATTTATAAGTTAAAAAATATGGGAGAAAGGGTGGAAAGCAACCTTTTTTTCTTTTTATTCATAAATGTGTACATAAATTTGTAGAGAGTATAGGTGAAGGCTTTTTATCCAGAGGATATGGAAAGCCATTCTAGGCTGTTATATGCAGGACACAATTTTACTTCATCTGGTGCAGATGGAGGCTTCTAGGCATATAAGAAACCTAGAGAAGTATTAAAAATACTTCTGAATCTGTTGTTTTAAAAGTTTTGAAACTTTTGTCCATACAGACTTAGTTTAGTTAATTGTTGTTGGGTGAAAGTTCTTTCACAGATTGACCCTCTCTTATTATGTTCTTTTGCTATTCGTTGTTCAAACTTCTTGCAATAAAATTAATTGTTGGGTTGGTTTTGGTTTTATACACTTGTTTCAAGAAATCGAGATATTTTATTTTATATTTTTTTGAAAATGTGCTAACTGTATAAAAACAGTGCGTAATTTATTTATTTTCTTACTTATGGGTATTAATAATATGTTTTATTAATAACATTTTGATATATAAGCATCAAGTCATTTCTTATTGGTCATCATGAAGGTGGTACCTTCTAGGTGAATTGAAAAAGGTAGCTATCAATGGAGAATATCAAAATGATGTGTGCCTAATGCAGAAAGGGAAGCTTGATGTTACTCATGAGCTGCCATTCTAGGAAGAGTAAACAGTATTGAAAGCCATCGCTGAGGTATGTGACGAGTTTGGTAGTACTTTTAATACTTGATGAAAGATAGCTGTATAAAATGACAAGGAAATATTTATGTATGCAAGGAAACAATTTGTCATCTTTATCATGTTTGTTCTATGATAAACACTAATATTTGTCATCTCAGTATTCTTCTATGCATTGCTGTATTATTGTCATGATCCTATTGTTTCTGAAAGCAGAGAAACATAGAGACATCTTGTTTATGAGATTTAGTAACATTCATACATACATTAATTTTGTAAATGCTCCCAAATTTACTGCAGATGCCAACAGGATGAATGCCTGTGCAGTGTTGTCCCACAGCAGCTAAAATCTTGTTGTGATCAAGCATGCAACTTGGAGAAAAATGGCTTAAATGTGAAAGAATCAGTTCAGAGCCGGAGCAACTTCTCAAATTTAATTTGATGACGGCTTTAGATGGTCTAGCTCACATGGAAAACATTTTTCCTTCAGATAAACTATCTCACCATGTTGATCATTCATTTATTCGGGCATGGCATTTACAGCAAAAGTGAACTTAAAGAGCCTGACTTTACAGCTAATTTGATGATGACTTTAGGTGGCTTCACACACATATAAAAATGTTTTCCTTCAGATCACCTATTTCACCACATTGGTCATTTATCTATTTAGGCATGGCAGTTTACAACTGAAGTGAACTTACACAGCCTGAATATACAGCTCACCTCACAGTGCCCTTTTTCTCTCCCACTTGTCAAACTTCAGAAGTAAATCTCTTTGTAATCAAGTGGCAGTCTTGAATTCATTTTGCATGTGCACGTTTTGTGAAATTTTGATGGTAAGCTTTCCTCGATCTCAGATTTACAAACAGAATTGTTATGAAGACCACCTGACATCACTGTTGTCATTCATGTATGTATTATAATTTTTCAAATCACAAATGCATGAGCTGTATCTCATTTTTAAAAGAAGGGCCATTGTTTTATGAGTCACAATGATGTAAGCCAGTACAGGTCTGATGATATTTTAATTACGACTTCGAGACTTGGCTAGTTTTGTCTGAAAGGACAAAACATTACATCTCATTCTTGTCCCATTTTTAAATACTGCATTTCTCACTTGACATTTTCTGTAGTACCAGCATCAAAGCATTGTTCATAATGTAGATATATGCTAATTAAAATTTAATGCTTGATAAATAGTACCATACATGAGTTTTGTAAAATATTAACTAAAAAGATGAAAAGATTATATTATTAATAATATCACTGATGTGAAATTTTAAAAAAAAGTTTAAGTTTCATGAATGCTGTGAATGTTCCTTAAAAATGTCATCATTTATCTTTTCACAATTATTGCCAACGACCTTACTGTTCATCTTGACATTCACTGTCATTGGTTGAGAGTGGTTTACTCATTCATTCATGTGCTAACCCCATCATAAGCAGTATGAATTGTAAATATCATGAAGAACTTACATTCAAAAAGTCACCCAGCGAATCTTTATCTCACTTTTCACTTTTTTTTTTTTTATAACCACTATAGATATCTACAGCATTTTTTATCACATATCTTAGTGAAGACTGAGAATTGCTTTTGAGTTGTAAGTCTCAGCAGTGTGTTTAGTTTTCATTTGAAATAAGTTATGAACAGTAGAAAAAGTCATATTACACCCTTTTTTTTTTGTACTGAAAACTTCTGAAGCCAAAAGATAAATTAAGAAAATAAATTTATGTATGTATGTATATTATCTAGATTTTTTTTTCCTTTGGAAAATTCATGTATACTCCATCCCTTTGCTTTGTTCAGTATGAGGGTATAACATGACATAGTATGAACTTCCATTCATTGTTTCCTTGCCCATCGTTTATTTCCTTGCTCATTTGTTGCCACTGATTTTTTTTTCTTCCTCATGAGTATATGAAATATTTCAACACATTTATGTTACCTATGTTCACATCTTCATGATGCATGTTACCTCTTTGATCCCTACCCCATTGTTTCTTATGAGAATAAGATATGTATGTTATTCAGGATTTCCTTGTGAGTATCAGTGGCTTTCAAACATTTTGTTACGGTGGCACCACTGTCTTTGTGTCAGCACTCATCTTACCAAGGATAATTCCATACATCACTTTTGATAACTTCTTTTATTGAGGCAAGAACTTTATTAGAAAGATCACTTCATCATGGCAGTTCAGCTTTCACAAGGGAAAAAAAACACCAACATGAACAGATTTGATATTGTTCCTGTTTGGTTGATACTATTCCTGAAGTGAGACAAGAACAATAATATTATGGTCTTCCCTCGGTTGGAGATTGGCACTTTTATTTCTTATTTGTTATTATTCAAATAATTTTTAAATTTCCCTGAGGAAGGATGTTTGTCTGAAAATTATTATGAATAAACTACACCAGATGCCTGCATGTCAGAAAAGCCCACTCTGAGGGAACTTGAAGAAGGAATTCGAAAACTTAAACCGAAGAAAGCATCAGGGCCCGATGGCATAACGAATGAACTCCTAAAACATTTAGGACCCATCGCCAAGACATTCCTTCTCCACATCTACAACCAGAGTTGGCAAACAGGCATAGTCCCATCAGTATGGAAGGAAGCTCATGTCCAGCCCATCCTGAAGAAGGAGAGACCCACGTAACTACAGACCCATCAGCCTCCTTAGCTATGTGGGAAAGCTGATGGAGAGAATAATCAACAAAAGACTTTTGTGGTTTCTGGAGATTAACTCAGTGCTCATTCCTACTCAGAAGGGATACAGACATCACAGAAACACAGAAGACCAACTGACATGTCTAGCCCAAGACATCGAAAATGCTTTTCAAGAAAAGAAGAAAGTCCTTGCCATTTTCTTTTGACCTGACTCGAGCCGTTGACAGTCTGGAAGGAAGGCTTGCAACTCAAACTTCTCAAGGCCGGAATCACACACAAGATGTACACATGGATCAAAGACTTCCTCTACCATCGAACTGCTAGATTTAAAGCAGATGGACATCTCAGCAAATTTATAAAACTGAGGGAGGGAGTCCCCCCTTTCAGGGAAATTTAGCAAGCCCACCCTACCAGTGAAGCACAAGGAAGGAAACACCATCTTTGACTCAGCAGGACAACTCTACTGATGGCGGGAACACTTTGACAAACTCCTGAACAGACCGCCGCCAGACAATCAGCCAGAAATTCTTCCAGCCAGAAAGGATCTCCCAATAAATAAAGAACCACCCACGAGAGAGGAAATAGCGGCAGTTAGAAAATCCCTGAAGTCACACAAGGTGGCAGGTCCCAACCATATACTACCGGAAGCCCTTAAAGCGGATATGGAGACATCAGTGGAAATGCTGAACGCCCTATTTGAAAAGGTTTGGCAGGAAGAGGAAATACCCACAGAATGGAAGGAAGGACACTTGATCAAGATACCAAAGAAGGGAGACCTCAGCAACTGTAACAACTACCGAGGCATATCACTCCTGTCCATACCAGGAAAGATCTTTAACAGAATACTCTTGGAGAGAATCAAACTGGCAGCAGACGACAAGCTCAGAGGAAACCAAGTAGGATTTCACAAGAACCGATCATGTGTCAACCAGATAGCTACCCTGCGCATCATTGTTGAGCAGTCTCTGGAATGGAAATCACCCCTTTTAGTCAACTTCATCGACTTTGAAAAGGCATTCGACAGCGTTGACAGGGAAACTCTGTGGAAACTCATGAGACACTACGGAATACCTGACAAACTCGTCAAGCTTGTGAAGGCCACCTACGATGGAACAAGCTGCCAAGTTTTTCATGAAGGACAGCTCTCAGAACCATTCCAGGTACAAACAGGGGTGCGGCAAGGATGCCTGCTCTCACCTTTCCTCTTCATCTTGGCAATTGACTGGGTCATGGAGGAAGCCACAAAAGCCACACAAAATGGAATACAGTGGACACCTTGGCAACAGTTGGACGACTTGGACTTCGCATATGATCTTGCACTGCTGTCACACACACACTCCCAGATGCAAGAAAAGATCGAGAAACTCAACAGTCTATCAAAGAGCGTCGGTTTACATATACATCCTGGGATATCTAAAGTGTTAAAACTAGGCACAGTCTCAAGTTATGCTGTCATGGTAGAAAACACCTCCTTAGAAGAAGTTGACTCATTCACCTACCTGGGAAGTATCATTGACA
>JAWQUT010000143.1:612914-623998 GCA_033807755.1 Ellobium chinense
AGTCCTGACACTCGCGCCCTAACGTGATGACTGTATTGGCATAAGGCCCCATTTATGGGGTAGTGAGTGTCCAGTCTGGGCCCAGGTGGATGTCCTTGGGGTTGCACACACATTTGATAGTTTTCTCTGCTTCTGCCATCCAAGAACTGCCTCTGCGTAGCCTTTGTCCCTTCACCACTTGTAGAGCCTGATGGAGGGGGTGGTGCTTATCTTGTGCCACACGCAGGTATGTCCTGGTCTGTGCCATTCTGTGCCTTTGGTGCATACTGGGCAGGGCCAACATGTGTCGCATCGCCGTGACTGAGGTGTCCCTCGTGCATCCCAACACGACTCTCATGCCTTCATTCTGGACCCGGTCCAGCTTTGCTACCTGATTCCTTGACAGGGTCAAAGTTCCAAGGCCGTAGTCGATGACAGAGAGCACCAACGCCCGAAAGAGCAGGAATAGTAGTCTTTGCTCCATATCAGCACTGGCCACGCTTTTCAGTGCGCTCAGTCCCTTTCTGGCCCTCTGTACCACTGTTTCCACATGATCACCAAAAGAAAGGCTGCGGTCAAAAGTGATGCCGAGATATCTCGTTTTGGCAACCCGTTCAATTCTGGTGTTTGCGAAATTCGGTGTTGGAAGGTCAGCCCTGGGAACTCTGTTGTTAAGGGAACACCGTAGTGCTCCTGCCTTTTCTGGATTAATCACCTAGTGGAAACATCACCAGGCAATCACTGCAATGGAACCCACAAGGAACACGAGGCAGGGGTAGGCCACGGGAGACATGGAAACGATGCACAGAAAGGGTCATGCGAGAGATGGAGCTCACTTGGAAAGATGGCCCAAGACAGGGAAAAATGGAATTCGCTTGTACGTGGCCTATACCCTGCTGGGGGTGAAATGCATTGATGATGATGATGATGATGATGATGATGAGGGGGTCCCCCAGGGCAGCGTGATAGCACCTACCCTCTTCCTAGTATACATAAACGACATCACCTCATCATGTCACCAACAAGTATCCAACACCTTACATGCAGATGACTTTGCAGTTTTGACAGCACCAGGGCACACCACTGTGGCAACATACTTACTTCAAAAAACCGTCGACAAAGTGCAAGCCAGGACAGACGAGTGGGGACTCAAAATCAATCACACGAAAACAGAAGCAACATTGTTCTCGCTTTCTCCCAACAAGGAAAAAATCACTGTCACAATCAAGAACCAGCCCATACCACAGACAGACACACCAACTTTTCTTGGAATCATCTTAGATTGTAGACTCACCTGGAAACCACACATAGAGGCAATACAGGGAAAAGCCATCAGAAAACTGGCAGTAATGAAAAAGCTAGCGGGCACCACCTGGGGAGCAAACACAAGAATCCTCAAGCAAGTCTATACAGCAGCAGTAAGACCAACCATGGAATATGCTTCAAGTACCTGGACCACAGCAGCAAGAACAACCAAAGAGAAGCTAAACAAGGTTCTAAACATGGGCCTGAGAATCACCCTCGGAGCCATGAAAACTATCAGAGAAATGGAAAAAACAGCTGACATGGAACCTCTTGAACACAGGAGACAACTTAAAACTTTGGTTCAGTTCGAAAAGCTCAAGAGATAACCAGACCACCCATTGCTAGAAAGGACAAAGAACAGACTTAAAAGACAAAGCTGTAATCACCTCGCAAGGGAGCTCCAGAAAAAAACATTCAAATCTACTGGAAATTGAAGCCGCGAATTGCGAGAAACTGGCGCCTGAACTGACACGGAGAGGCTACAGAAGCTGTCATTTATGAGAGCAACCAGGATGCTCGAAAGTGAAATGCAACCTCCCACGGTTATGAAGCCAATAGTAATCATACCGGAGGCCCCCCCTTTCTCAGAATTACAACAGGTCCGGACAGAGCTCGTCGACGGACGAGTGAGTAAAAGTAGCCTGCACCACCTTCTCAAAACGATTGCACTGGAAATGGTCGCGTCTTACCCCGAGGACAGCGAGCGTATATTTACAGACGGTAGCGCCGAGGGAGCAATCAAAAATGCAGGGTATGGAGTATGGATCACCTACCCAGACGCAGACCACCAGCTGCAGGAGCTCTGAGGGCCCTGTGGTACATATTGCTCGAACTACGACGTGGAAGTAGCAGCGCTGAAAAAGGGGCTGGTTGGGGTCCTGAACAAGTTCGAAGATGAAACCGCCACTCCCACAGACATGGTAGTCTTCACGGACTCCATGTCAGCGCTTCAAGCACTGCAAAGCCACTCCGCCTGCAATACCACGGTAGTGATATGCGAGGTGCTCGAGCTCGCAGATAGGCTGATGCGAGGCTACGGAGTAGATCTAACCTTTCAATGGGTCCCGGGTCACGTCGGCCTATGGGGAAATGAGAGGGCGGATCTACTCGCAAAGAAGGGGTTCCGATGTCCACAAATAGAGAGGCCAGCCACGTACGCCACTGCCAAAGGATTCGTCGATCGTGGTCTCATGATCGGTGGCTGCGAGGATGGCAGGAATGTGCGAAGGGCCGAGCACTCCACGAATTCTACAAAAAGCCAAACCCAAGGGATGCCTGGTTTGAGCTAGAAAGGCAGGCGCAAACTGATATTTTCAGATTGAACCCAGCAAGGGATCCCACGTGTAGACACTGCGGGTATCCGAGCGAGCATGTTCGGCATATCCTCAGTGAATGCACGGAGTTGCAGGGCCTACGGCGGCAACTACTTCCTGTGAATCCAACTATACAAAACTGCCTGTATGGGACAAAGGAGCAACTCCTGTGCATGTCGACTTTCCTTCGACGCGCACTCGGAGGGGACCAAAGGGTACTAACCCCCCTACAGCCCAACCAAAGAGACATAAGAGCTTTCCTCACCAAAGGGGTGGCTACGCAGGCCAGGTGCCCACCTGCAAAAGCTGTACCAGGACAGCCAGCCCCCCGGAGAGACATCTGGCACTATTTTACCGAGCCGGTAGCCTGTCCCTTGAAGCCGACCTGGGCCCAGGCGGGCGGGGGAGATGACACTGCGATAACATGAATTTTAACGTGAGACGTGAGGGGACCATACGGAGTCCCATCCGCAGCAGAGTCTACATCACTTACCCCAACAGCAACACAAATACACTGTCAATTGCCGCGGATGACATCTGCACTAACTACAGGGCAGAGGCCACTGCGGTGTTAGCAGCAGTTCAACATCTCACAGCTCAGGACCAAACTGGTCGACAAATTGTGATTCTCAGCGATGCCAGATCTATCCATCAAGCCCTCTCTAGTGATAAACAGGACCAACAAATCACAAATCTGAGGATCAATATCAGCATTCTGGCCGAGAACTTGTCCTGCAATGGATACCAGCCCATTGTGGCATCTATGGAAATGAAAAGGCAGATGATCTGGCAAAAGTGGGAGACAGCCTTCCACAGCCTCACATACTACAAAGCCAGAAGGAGGTCAAGACTCTTCTAAAGCAGTCTTTCAAAAAGGAATTGAAGAAGGAAAATGAAGGCTACCAGCCTGAGTCTGACAGCTTAAATGCCCTGGACAGGAAGGAACAGTCTATCATCTTCAGACTGAGAACAGGACACTGTGGTCTCAGGGCTCACGTCCATAAAAATTGGTGTTATAGAGACCGCCTCCTGTGACTGTGGAGCAGACAGACAAACTGCAAACTATGGAGCATATTCTCCAGGACTGCCTCACCTACACCCAGCAGAGGTTGAGGATCTGGCCGACTGGAGCCCCCCTGTTAGTTCACAATGAAAGAGCTGGAGGCAGCTCTAGCAAAAGCGAAAGGGAAGAAAGCCACAGGCCTCGATCGAGTCAGCAATGAAATGCTTAAAAACCTTGGGAGTTTCGGCCGGCTAGTAATACTAGGTTTTATCAACAAAACGTGGAGAACCAGCCAACTCCCGTGGGTGTGGAAACGGGCAATAATTGTGCCAGTCCTCAAAAAGGGCAAACCTGTCGATGAGCCGAACAGCTACAGCCCGATCTCACTCACCTCTTGTTTCGGCAAGGTAGCAGAGAGGATGGTAAATGGACGGCTCTACTGGTGGATGGAAAAGAAGTCCTTGATATGTCGCAAACAGGCGGGTTTTCGCAAGGGGAAACAAACAGCAGACCAGCTGATTCATTTCACGCAGAAAGTGATCGATGGTTTTCAGATCGCAGGGCAAGGAAAACAGCAAAACACAATAGCAGTGTTCCTCGACCTACAAACGGCCTACGACAGAGTATGGCGGTCGGGGCTACTGCTGAAGTTGAGCGGAATGGGTGTTGAGGGCAGGATGTACCGCTGGATAAAGGACTTCCTTACCAGCCGGACGATCCAAACCAGAATCCGAAAGGCGCGCTGACCCGAGAGCACCCTAGAGGAGGGACTCCCCCAGGGGTCCGCGCTCTCGTGCACCCTGTTCCTGGCCTTCATAAATGACCTTAGTAGCCACCTGAGATGCGAAAAGGCAAAGTTTGCTGACGATATGCTAATCTGGAAAACTGGAACGAATGCTGCTCAAATGACGCAGAATCTTCAGAAGGATTTAAACATGGTTGCACTCTACTGCAGATTCTGGAAACTCAAGATAAACACTAATAAGACTGTGTTCTCAGTTTTCAGCAACGGTGGGCTGTTCCCCAAACAGGACTTTGACCTCCGAATCGACCGAGTAAGGCTAGAGAGAGACCCACTACCCCGCTACTTGGGTGTCCAACTCGATCAGAGGCTCACTATGCAGGAGCACACGAGCTCCGTGGCTGAAAAGGTCTGGAAGCGGCTGAGATTAGTCAAATGGCTTGGTAGCACTAGCTGGGGTGCTACAAGTGAACTCCTGAGGCAAGTCTACCTGGGCTATGCCCGGTCGATCATCGACTATTCCCTTCCCATGGAAGCATTGGCCAGCAAGCGAACGTTCGACAAGTTGGAAAGAGTCCACTATCAGGCCCTACGCTTCATATGCGGAGCGCTCCGTAGCACGCATCACGAGGCCCTCGACGTGGCTTTGAACGTGAAACCTTTGGGCATAAGGAGAGACAAATTCATACTGAGCCATTCAGAAAGACTCAGAAGATTGGAGGCGGGAAACCCGGTGCGAGAACTCGTGGAGAGCTGGCACGACACGGAGAGGCTACAGAAGCCGTCATTCATGAGAGCAACCAGGATGCTCGAAAACGAAGCGAAACCTCCCACGGTCAGGGAGCCAATAGTAATCGTACCGGAGGCCCCCCCTTTCTCGAATTTGCAACAGCCCAAGGTCCGGACGGAGCTTGTCGACGGACGAGTGAGCAAAAGTAGCCTGCACCACCTTCTCAAAACGATTGCACTGGAAATGGTTGCGTCTTACCCCGAGGACAGCGTGCGTATATTTACGGATGGAAGCACCGAGGGAGCAACCGAAAACGCAGGGTATGGAGTACGGATCACCTACCCAGACGCAGACCACCAGCTGCAGGAGCTCTATGGGCCCTGTGGTACATATTGCTCGAACTACGACGCGGAAGTGGCAGCGCTGAAAAAGGGGCTGGTTGCGGTCCTGAACAAGTTCGAAGATGGGACCGCCGCCCCCACAGACGTGGTAGTCTTCACGGGCTCCATGTCAGCGCTTCAAGCACTGCAAAGGCACTCCGCCTGCAATACCACGGTAGTGATATGCGAGGTGCCATTGATATTTTACCCATACTCAGTGCACAGGACTGATTGGAAAACATGTTTTTCAATAGATGCTACTGGGGTATGAAATGCAGAAAAGGGAAGACCATTTTATGAATCACTGACTGATTTTTATTTTATTGATGGTGTCTTGCTCTATCAATCTCAGAGCACACTACTGATACTTACAATAGGGTGAAAATAATGAATCCTATGAAAAAACACTTTACCTGCTACACAGATTCCACGGAATGTTTGAAAGCCACAGTATTTTGGTAGACTATTGTTACAGCAAATCAGAGCTCATTGTATTCACTTTTGTTCATGGACTGGTTGCACAGCACTGTGTTAATGTAAACTTTTTTAATTAATGTGATGTTCAGAATTATATTTTCACCTTTCGTCCCCCATTACTTTTATATGTAGTCTTCCACATTATGGTTGAGGAAAGAATATGTGTATTTTGGAACTTCAGGGATTGAAGTATTGAGATCAAGTGCATTACATTGATCTCTCTTCCTATGTGTCTTTGAGAGTAACAGAGTGCAAATATACTGTATCTGCAGGAGGAAAGTGCTAATTTATGTTCATCTGAGACTTTTGGGAGAGGCTAGTTTGAATGAATGGTAATGGAAGTTGGCAAAGTGATTGACTCACATGTTGAAGTGCTGCATTGCTGTAAAACTAAAGCTTTCACCTTGGTCATGATGGAGATAAGCCAAAGTTCATGGCTTCTCATGAATTCATTCCTTTATTTTCTGAATTCACTTTTGAATGGCGTGTACTGAACTTCAATTTTTTTTTTTTTGAAGTGACAAGGGATTAATTCCATTTCATTAGCTTTGCCAACAGTTTTTGGAACAATTCTAAGAGCTTTTTGAGGTCTAAGGATTTCTTTTTTATGAAGTGCCATGTGCCCATCTCTGTATCTTTGAAAATATAAAGACTAACTCTGTTTCATCACTATTGTATGTACTCATATATACACAGTTGTTGTCATAGTTAATGAACTTTGAGAATTCTGCACTGTTCTCCTTCACTCAGTGCTTTTTCACTAAAACTTCTTACCAGGCATGGGAACATTCAACATTGCTATTGAAATAGATGACACAATCAGATGGATAATTTTGTGCTTGACATCATCAGGAAGGCACATCAGCATATTACCTGTCAGGTAGAGTCTGGCTTAGGATGAGAGCCTGTCAACAATCAAGTGAACAAAAGTCGCCCTTGTAACTTCAAATCAATTGTGATGGAAATGGTTATGCTATAGTTGCTATAGCAATTGGCCCTGAGGAAGTTAAGAGTAGTGAGTACACATTTAAGCGAACAGGCAGGGCAGCATGAAGAGACAATGCAGATGGAAGAAAACAATGTGCCACAACCCCTGAAGATAGCATAGAGCAACCAAAAGAGTGCTTGCAAAGTTGTCAAAAGGCTGAAAGAGAAGAGAATAGAATGTGGACAGGCAAGGGACGACCAGACAGGATGAGCTGCTCAGAAAGGTCAAAACAAGAACTTGTAGGGATGGCTATTTGACTGACCCAGGAGTTAGTCCTGCAGAGGAAGCTGGAGCAAAGATGGACGTTTTCTTTTCAATGATGCCAAGCCCAGAACAAGGTGACAGGCCCCTCCAAATGCACTCAGTAAATTTTCACCCATACTCTACCCTTATAAAACCAAATGTCAGATTTTATTGCATATTGGTGGTGACCAGGGAGACACCAGTGCCAGGCTCTTATGCTTTCTTATAGTTTGGAGAGGATCAGTCTTCAAGGCAAAACAAGAAGATGGTTGACACTGGGTCACATGATGAGAACTTTGTGTGGACAGCAGGTATCTAGAGCTACTAAAGAGGCAGACGGACTGATGTAACAAGTCAGGCAGAGTGAAAAGGCTTTGGCTTTTATAACTTACAGTGAGGCCACAACCAAAGGGAAACATTTGTTCAAACGTGATGATGCACCAAAGAATACGCATTGTTTTGAGGTGAGGAAGGGACCTTGTCTTGACTGAGGGGAAGAGGATGGTAATGGCCATATCAGAGACGATGCTTACTCAGTCAGGCCCTTGCCAAGAGGATGCCTCTTTCACCACGAAAAATGCTCAAGGAGAAACCTGCTGCTAGCAAGATTTGAACCCACACCAAAAGGCAAGCTGACTACCTCCTCCCACCCATCCTGACAACAGAATGGTCTGGTGAGACTTCAGTCTAAATAATTTCCTGGGAATTTCTAGAGTGTTGTCCCTTGTTGTGCTGAACACGAGAAAAGGAAGAAGTTTGTAAGCATAGCAACTTTAAAACCAGGAAGGGTGACATCGTTTTTGTGACTATAGTTTGAAGGGTTAGCAGACTGTAGGGTCAGGAGAGCTAGCTCCATTTTCACACCTCATCAAGAAGTGCACCTTGTTTGGCCAGTGTGGAATTGCCTACCATGCTCTCAACACATGGAGAAGTCACAGCACCCCATCAGCATTTTTCCACCTTTCCCTCAGTCTTATGTTAGGTATATGTCAGCAGAACGTCTCAAGAAGGCCTTGAGGAAGGATAGGGGATCTTTTCATGCTGAGAGACACGAGTGGAGTGAGCAAGAGAAAAGGAGGGAGAGTCTAAACCATTGCCTGGGAATTTCTGGAGTGGTGTCTGTTGCTGTGCTGAACAGTGGCCGTGTGCATAATCGATACATTAGTTAACATATTGCATTAACCCCAGTGAGCACAACTAATGTTTTGCAAGTTTCCTGTGGTTACCACAGTGTGTTAACTATCATAATCCTGTGAAAGGTTAAATAAAGTTTATCTTATCTTATCTTATCTTATAATGATTTTGCATAGGGTCACAGGAAACAAAGGAGACTGTAAGCATATAAATTTCAAAACTGATAACCCCAGTGAGGACGACATTCTTTTTGTGAATATCGTTTGAAGGATTACCAAACTGTAAAGTCAAGAGAGCTAGCTCCTCTTTTTGCACAAGAACTGCACCTTGTTTGGCCTGGGTGGGATCCGAAAATTTGGGCATTTTAAAATTTCTTGTTTCGTTTTTACTTATATACTCACGATCAAAAGTAAGTATACAGTTTTGTATATATTGTTATTATGTAGGGCATGGACCTAGAACAAAGTGGTCTGCAGGAATTGTTGTGAGTAATGTTCAGAATGATTTCAAAACAAAAATTCTATGATTGCGCGATTGCTTCACTCGCCCTCATGTGCATGTGCTGTTTTGACCTAATTGCATCTACTGGTCATCACGTGATATGTAGAGTTGAATTTTCACTTAGGATTTACTTGTTCACTCAAGCAGTCTTCAAATCAAGAGAAAAGTTTAGTTTTTCTTCAGTGTTAACCATGCCACGCTTGAGTGCGGAAGAGCGTGCTCGCGCCATTGGACACCTGGAAGCCGGTGTGTCCATCAGAAGGGTTGCTACGATGTTCAATTTACCATTGGCAGCAACGTTTTCTTGTCACTGGGACAGTTACTGAACAGCCTAGAAGTGGGAGACCCCGAATTACGACTCCAGGGGAAGACCGGTTTATCCATACCCAGCACCTTCGGAACCGCTTCCAAACTGCCACACAAACAGCCCAGAACTTTCCCGGACATCAAGCTATAAGCAGACACACAGTCCGACGTCGCCTCCTTTCCTATGGCATCAGAGCGAGACGCCCCCTGCAGCGGCCTTTTCTGCAGCCCCATCACCACCAGGCCCGCCTGCAGTGGGCTCGTACTCATGCCGCCTGGACAGGACAACAATGGGCTACTGTTCTTTTTACAGATGAATCCAGATTTGTCCTTGGGAGACATGATGGACGCATGCATTGCTATCGGCGAACCAACGAGAGGTATCTGCCCCAGTGCATCCACGAGACCCCGAATAGAGGCTATGGGCAGGCGATGGTATGGGGCGGCATCACCAGAGATCACTGAACAGCTCTTGTTCATGTTCCTCTTGCTCTGACAGGAGTGAGGTATACAGCCACCATCCTCCAGCCTCACGCTATTCCGTTTTTAAATCAACACCCTGGATTCACTCTCCAGCACGACAACGCCCCATCCCACCAATCTCAAGTGACCTAGCAGTTCATGGTAGCCCAGCACATCAACGTCCTCACCCCCTGGCCTGCCGTCTCCCCAGACCTCAACCCTATAGAGCACGTCTGGGACATCATTGGACGCTAAGTCGAAGCCATGGTCCCCCCACCACAGAACCAGCACCAACTACTTCAAGCATTGACACAGGCATGGAACAACATTCCACAGCAGCAGTTGGCAACATTGATCAACTCGATGCGGCGCAGATGCACTGCTGTGATTAATGCCGCCGGAGGGCACACAAGGTACTAGTTTCAAGTGTGACTTGACCTTTACAGTTCAAAATGTGACGGACAAGGTAAGCCGCCAAGATTCTGCATCGTTTTAGTTGGGACTTATTTATGGACGAGGAGTCTGATTTTTTGTTTTCACCCTCCTCCACAAAATATGGGACTTCAGACCCCAGATTCGAGACAAAGAGGTTCCATTTGCGTGAACTTTATTGAAAATAAACCCCAGGTTTGAACAACACACTTTTCACCTCCCATTGTCACGTTGTCTTTTTGCTATGGGTTATGATTGAGGTGTATACTTACTTTTGATCGTGAGTATAGTAAATAAAATTCTTAGTTCATTTCATTTAAGTTTTGACGGGCCTCCACATTGTCTTACTTTGCCGTTATTTTCCTGTTAAGTAGTCAATTTTTCGTTTTCTACACCTACCAGAGTTCTTGGAATGTGGAGAAGTTACCCTCCCTCATGTCTGCTGGTCTACTTTTCAGTCAAGAGAGCTAGCTCTTCTTTTTGCACAAGAACTGCACCTTGTATGGCCTGGGTGGGATCCGAAAATTTGGGCATTTTAAAATTTCTTGTTTCGTTTTTACTTATAGTAAATAAAATTCTTAGTTCATTTCATTTAACTTTTGACGGGCCTCCACATTGTCTTACTTTGCCATTATTTTCCCGTCAAGCAGTCAATTTTTCGTTTTCTACACCTACCAGAGTTCTTGGAATGTGGAGAAGTTACCCTGCCTCGTCTCTGTTGGTCTACTTTTCCACCAATTTACACAAATATTATAGAAACAGATTAGAAGCACACCTTTGCTTTATACTCAGTTTACTTAGATTGTGTGTTTCTGATATGTTGACTGTCATACTCCCTAGACCTAGCCTCTCATGTCAGACAATCAGACATAGAGAATTTAGAGCATATTAACATGCCACACTGTCCCTTATGACAAAAAAATGCAATGGGATCCACATGTCCTTGAGAAGTGTTGGGCCCCTGAGTCATTCAGAGACAGAGGATCTTAGGACAACTGCTCACTCTGCCCCTTGTGACTGGGGCAGTTAGATTTAAGTTTTGCCATTGATAAGGTTAAGATACTCTTACCTCTTTTTTTTTTTTTTTTT
>JAWQUT010000143.1:631483-664454 GCA_033807755.1 Ellobium chinense
GACTGTAAATTACATTTGCAGAAGCTAGTCCGATCCAAAAATATCTTAATGTCGGTTAATAAGAAATCTGGCCCGAGAGTCCCTATTTCACAATACAGCTTGCAGGCAATATGTGCGGGGCCTTGGAAAATGTGGGGCCCTTAGCATCTGCGTCTTTTGCCATTAGGTTAGTCTTATATTGTTTGTGTATTCACACTGATTTCAGAGAGCCCATCGACACCCCCCCCCCCAAANCCCCCAAAACAACACCTTTTCCCCCATTATCTCACAGGCTGAGTCTTAAAGCTCGAGGCTGCTGTAATAAAGCGCTGATTACTCGATATTCCAGATAAGAGATTTCACTATGAACCCCACGAGCCTATCCTGCCCCTTGGATTTTGCAGCATGTTGATTTTGCCACTCCACAAACATGCTCGAGTTGCCGCAAAAGGAGAGGCATTCAGGAAACTAAATAATGATCTTGCTCTTAATAATGTCATTAGGCCTTAATGCCTTAATTATGTCATTATTGTCATAATTGTCATTAAATGTCGTTAGACTCTATCATCTTTGTCGATGAAGAATGAATACTGGCACCTGTCACATCACGTCATCATTTTCATTACGATCTCATGTCTCGCGTACCCGAATTCTTCGCTACCTGGGCGCAAAGTTTCAATCCCTAGCTCAGAGTACGTTCCCTTTACCTCAAAACCTGTAATATCTTACGAATTCGAATTTGTGAGCCGGTTCCCTGAAATTTTTATTCATGACGTTCTCTTGTTCAGTACGAACTTTGATGAACGAATAAATGCACGTGGTCTAGATACATGCTTTACCTCTATTTCCCCGTACAACAGATCTACGGGTAACAACTTAAAAGAGCCTTTGTCATCAATATCATACTGGGAAAAACATCTGTTTAGCACGAAAACTGTAAGCTGTGCCGCAGGTTAAAGCTTTGTATTCATTGTCGTCATCGTCGACATCATCGTCGACATCATCCTCATCACATCATGTTATCAGGGAGAACGAAAATAATTACTGTGGAGATGTACATTAGTGTACATCAACTCAGAATTTGACATCTTTAGTAAACGACTTTAACCAGGTAAAAACTGAATAATATGAACCGAATTTTCACGACAAGGAAACGTGTCCAGTCACCATGGATTAAACTTTTACTTCAAAAATGTCATTATTATCATCATCATCACCACCACCACCACCACCACTATCACCACCTCACCATCACCAACCATCGTCAACAAGATCACAATCATCATCACCGTTGTCGTTGTCGTAATCATTTTCATTTCACATCGCACCTTCAAAGAATATATCATCATCAAACAAACCGAATACCATGCCTACCTAGCTTTGATCTGTGATGGGGTTTTGGTGTTATTCACATAGAACTGAGCTGTAGCATCGTTCTGAAACCACTGGCACGCCGCATCATTTTGAAACTGTGTAACACTTGAAGGATCCTGGATTGACAGAAAGAAAATGGATCGTGCAAGGCTGCAGCGTTTCGTGCTAGAGCGGTTTTCAAAGTGGGATTTCTACACCCCTAGCTATAACTCAGTAATCACAGTTCGGGCTCAGATTTGGGCTTACATGTATTCGTTTCTGAACACATTAGTTGTATTCTAAAATATAACTTATTCGTGCCTGCATTGCATGGATTATGAGCTACCCTCCTCTTTTTCCTCACTTTTTTTTACTACCTTCAGAGGTATTCGTGGGTATAATATAAGTTACTCATACAGTCTATATTGTGAAGATGGGTAGGAGACATTCGTGAGTAAGAAAAAAAAACCTATACTTTTCATGCAGTCTACATATAATATAACAATCTATCGAAACTTCCTCCGAGGCATTTGTAGATACTTTCATGCGCCACATTTTACTTTGTAAATGAAAGGGTGTGGATAACTATATGCTCCACGAAAGCCTTCAAAGGTGGCCAATAACGAAAGCCTGACAGTGTTAATCCGATCCTACATTTACACAACCAGCTCACCAGTGGTGCCTTGCCTCCTTTGGGACTGACGAAGTCAAAGTCGGTAAAACCAGCGTCCACCAACACCTTGTAGGGATGAGCCAGCTCGGGTAGATACCAGCCCGTGGCGTGGTTAGGATCATTCGGGAACTTGTCACAGCTCGTAAGAGCAACAAGGATCTTCTTGCCCATGGTCAATGTTTCTAGCAACTATGCAGGAAATGACTGAAAGAAAGAACACAAGCTTAAGACGCGACAAGCGCTATGAATGTCACAGGTCGATCGTGTGGACACCTGAGAACTTGCGCATTAACTGCGGGGTCTCTTACTATCGTAAGAATTACATTAACTCTGCACGTTGAATGCTACGAAAGTTGCGTTCAGCACCGATGCAATTCTGTAATTTTTACGACAAGAGATACCATCGTAAATACGCAAGCTCTCCAGTATCAGTAATTCTAAGATACCGAAGTAATAGTTCTATAGAACATCTCTGCAACTAGCTGAGGGACTAGGGAACTGACCGAACTCATCTTCGGCAAAGAATGCTAAAGAAAGAAAGGAAGGAAGGAAGATTAATAGAAACACTGAAGATGATGGGCTGGACAACTTTCAGGCTAACTTTTATATTCAGTGTTAACATTAATGTTGTTGCTCCCACCCTTAGTACCAGCTCTCATGAAGTCTAAAACATAATCAGTCGTGCACACTAAGGAGCATTGTACACAGATTTATACAGTGTTCTGTCTGCATTATCTTACACTGTCTCGACCGATCTAATTCTGTTTTGATTCTCTTCCCTAAACAATATCTATGGAAAGTAAGAGTGCATGCTTTTAGCTGGGGAATAAATAATATGTCTCTTTTCGTATCCCTCTTCAATCAGTTTTTATTAACTCGAAATTTAGTTCAAGACAAGATCCTATGATTTAAACAGCACTTTATTATAAGCTCAATGGATGTTGAAACGATGAAATCTTAAAATATTAGATATGACTATTGTTAAAGCTCTTAAAATTGACTTAAGAGCAAATATTCTGTTGGACCAGAATAAAAAAAAAAAAATAATAGGCCTTCGGGATCTCCAATGCGTTCGTCCGCTCGTTCTTTATGTATGACTGACGATTCTGTGGAGGACATAAGAAATCGTGTACAGCTGAAAAGTGCAGTGTCATTTCCCCCCTCTCTTTCATTTCACTACGGGTGTGCGTTGGCGTGTCCAGATATTTCGATCGGGAGGGATGGGGAGGGTAGAAAGTGGAGGAACAACATATCTTACATCGACTACACTCTTCATATACTGACACAGGGTGGGATTTTGCAGTAGCTTCGCCACTGCCGCGGCGTACTTTAGTCTTCTTTACCATATGCTGTATATCGGATTTTCTGAAATGTCACAACGTTCGAGAATCAGCGGTTAAATCACAGACAGATTAATGCGAGGTTAACTTGCACTCGCCGCTCTCCAGGCCTTTTGGAGAGTTTTGCTCTCCGCTCTTTATGTAACCATGTCAGCATGACATGGCAAAATAAATAGTCTACATCTACTTCGTATGTATGGCGTTTACAAATGTAGAGCTATGCAGTGTGCGAGAGGAGGAGTAGATCTATACCTACTCTTCGCAATCAAATTTAAGTTTAACAAGTGTAACAAGTGTAACAAATTTAACAAGTTTAACAAGTTTATTTAATAGCTTAATGTACATCATGTATATAAAAGCAGTACAACAGAGGACACAACTTCATACAATAATTGACGACATATCAGAACATACATGGATACAATGCAAACTCGTAATAGTGAACATCCTAGACTAAATTATACATTTTTCAACAAAATTTCCAAAAAAAATGGGATAATCTTTTCAATTCCATTACATACTTAGTCCCCATCAGTCTTTTATATTGATACATACTAGGTCGCTCAAAATATTTTTTGTCCTTATACTTATTCCTTTCAGGTCGGAAGTGTGGACATTCTAACAAATAATGACACTCATCACCGATCGAATGCCGGCAAAACATGCACGTTCTTTGGTCTAAAGGTGTATTATTGTATCTGCCTGTTTCTACTGGAAATTTGTGATTGGCGGGCCTAAATCGTGTTAATATATGTGTTTGTTTTTTGTCTAAGACAGTTAAATAAAATTCAGTATTTCATCCGTCTTTTAAGAATACATAATTTTTGCCTTTGTTCGAACTGTTAGTCACTATAAATTTGTTGCATGACATGGTTATGGATGGTTCTTTTCACCGAGGCACTAGTCAGAGGATCAGAGGTTTGCTGTAACCATAAGTAGGTGTGGCCAGTTTCGTTTAAAATACTCTCTATCCCTAGCATGGCACTGCACTCTTACTTCAGATTAAGTTCAGTGAAATACAGTGAATAGAAGAAAGAGTTGAATCACTGCAGTCACTAACTCATCAGCTTCAGATCATTTGTGATGCAGTGTTGTCAGATAGTTCCTGCGATGGACTCAGGACCTAAAGGTCACGAATCCGATTCCCGACCACGCACGTCCCGTTTCAAGTGTCCAGGAAAACCATTTCATTCACATTTTTTTTTCAGTACATCCATTTGCAAAATGGGTATCCGGCCGTAGATTGCAGGCGACATGGTCAGAATGTTAGTGATCAGCGACTGTAAATCACAGCGACACTGTATGCTTCCCCGCCTGAATATGTTCCCAAACTTCCACGTGTGAGCAAAGAGTTAACAGGTGACCCTAGCACACTTCCCGACTGCTCACAGTTCGATCAAACCTCTTCCCCGTGCCGATCCTGTCATGCTCCGCTCCTGCACCAGTCACCTTATACTCATGGGCGTGTTAACCATGGGACACATGGGACAACTGTCACAGGGTCCCATGCCTCTCGAAAACCCAAGGGATCCCACACCTCTGAAGAACCTGTCCATGTCATTCCTCCATCACAGAAGGGCCCTATTAATGCAGCCCTGAATGTACTTATTGCAGTAAGCTTACGGCAGTTAAAGAGACCTTGATGGAAAAAAAAAACAACAAAACGATATTTTCTTCAATTTCTGTATGCACCTGCAAGATCGGCATCATGTTAACAGAGAGCGAAATCAGTGAGCCCTTAGCTTACACAGAGTCATGTCGCAACGATCTGCCTTGATTCTCTGTATGTCTTTGTAATAATGTTTTTTCAATCGTTGCTTTGTTAGCACAGATATAGTATGGCTCTCTAAGTGTCTTGACTTGTGTCTGTCAAATGAACAGAAGCAACGGGCTCTCCCGCCAACGCCTCTTGCCAACGCCTCTCGCCAGCGCCCCCCCCCCCCCNNTTTCCGCAAAAGAAAAATGTCTTTTGAAGTCAAAGTAGACTGCAAATTGCGAACTAATAAAAAAAAAATACAAAATTTTATAATAGCATTCTTTAAAGGCAAATTGACTTATCTTATCTCTACGCACAAGGGACAGAGCGCTTGAATGAAATATTGAAAAAACTACTAAGTCATACAGTTAATCTGAACTTCTGATTTTTTTATCACTAATTAAATATTAAGGTGCAGTAGAGGATAATTCATTATAGCTCCTCTCCCAATTCCAGCGACTCACCTAAAAAACCCCCCAAAAAACTATGCTCTTTCTTGCTCTATTTCTTGGACGCAATGCGGTAAGATAATATGGTTATACTTTTATCACTTAAAACAAACATTAAAGGTACATAGGACAGCGGAATCTAAATATATTTGAACATGACAAATTTAAACATCTTTCATTTTCAGTAGCGCACTTATGAAAAAAACAATCTTTTTATCAATACTGTAACAGTTTTCATGGCCTTAGAATTCAAAACTGTATGTCATGATAACATGATATAAATAATGTCCCATGTTACAGGACTTGTGCACGCTGCTGTGAAGTGTATCACTATCAGTGATCAGAGGTGCGAACATCGATGAGCTAGCGGAAAGGGATGAACCTCGGGGTGACATCAGATGTGTATGGTGGCTTGTCTTTGCACCTGATTATGCTCCTAAAACACATGCAGTGGGCCTACAGTATTGATGATGCAATATCTGGGCCACGATTTAATGCATAGGCGCTTGGTTGATCAATGCATTTCAGCTCTTACTTACGTGTTAGGTTGCACTGAAGCCCAAGAAGATGTTAGAGAGAGAGAGAGAGAGAGAGAGAGAGAGAGAGAGAGAGAGAGAGAGAAAGAATTGCTTTATATTTGCTTCAGCCAAAGACTAGTATACAGGAAGACGGAGACAGAGAGGAAGTATAGCATTTCTAGAATCTGTACTAGGGTGTGGGGCAAGTTTATTGCCTTCATAAGTCACATTTTATGTCGTTGAAATTTGACACATATAAGCACATGAATATTCTCTATAAAAATTACAAATTTCAAATACAGTACCTAGATGCTATGGTTATGTCAGAGCTAAAAACAATAAATGGAGATGTCCAACATTAGTTGCCTGGTATGCGCCTATTTCCAGCATATCAGTTGTTTTTTAATTTACACGTGTTTTTGCTTTATATAACAAAAGTACAGTGCCAAGATCATTGAAGCTCGCAACAATTATACATTATATCTGTCTGTAAATGTGTCCAAACTTTCATCCCAGTTGCATCTTAGCTCTTGAGTTTATTGGACCCCGAAATATTTTGTTTGTTTGTTTTGGGCCAACCTAGACTAGTATACTGCAGAAGTTTGGTTGCGGGGTTGGGCGGAGGGAGGGGGGAGGGATTGAATGTATGTGTTTGTATGTATGTGCGTGTGTCTGTGTCTGTGTCAGTGTCTGTGTGTGTGTTAGAGAGAGAGAGAGAGAGAGAGAGAGAGAGAGAGAGAGAGAGAGGACGAGAGAGAGAGGAAATCCTTTAAGGTAATATGTATTCTTACCACGCAGCTTGAACAGTTCACAAAACACAGTTGGGACCTTATGGTTTATATAGTCAACTGCACTTAATCGCAACTCCCTCATGCACATGGGAAAAGTTGCAATTCAATGGAGTTGCGATTATCCGGTGACTTTTAGACAGAAATAAAGCATTTTGTCATTTAGGCAATACGAGTATTGCAATTAGGCAGATGTTGCGATTATCCTGACTGCGATTAAGGAGAGAAGACTCTATAAGCTATTTGAAAAGCCTGCAGCGTATTCTTTACAATACTCTGGTCCCTAGTCCTTTGCTTTCTTGAATCAAACTTTACTCAAAACTGGAACTCCTCACAAACTCAAAATAATAGATTGTGACCGTATACATATATCTTTACATTAATTAACACACTGCAATAATCACGGGAAATTCCCGAAACATTAGCAGTGTTCAATGCAGTTAACGCAATGCGTTAAGTAACGTATGGTTTATGCGCATACGGCCTCTAGTTCTTAGGAAATCGAGTCTGCACGGTTCTGTTGTGTTATTTTATCATCACCACTTAAATGACAATATAAATGTAAGTCATCTGTAGTACGATTTTTTATTTCAAGTACGGATCTCTTTCGGACTGCTATGCGGAGCTCCACGGAAGAACCGCGTAAAAGCGCCGGCGAGTCCTATTGGCGAGTCCTACAATAAAACCGCTGTATAATGTCAACGGAAAAGCACTGATTTTTTTTTTCTCTGAAGTTTACCTGATGTGTACTCGTTCATAGTAGCGCTCAGGTGTGATTTCATACTACTCAAGAATCGATTAAAACTTTGGTAAAGTTCAAGGTAAAATCAACGCTTCTCTGTAGACATTACAAGCGCTCTTTCCCTGGTTCAGTAGGACTCGACACCTTTCTTCGCGGAGTTCTGATTTTGAAATGTGCAACCATAGACTTCCTATTATTACAGTATATTACAGTATCAAACCCTCTTTGCGTGCAATAGGATCTCAACACCTGAAAATACTTGTTAATGCCCATGTTTATCTTCGCCGATACAAATCACAATATCTCCAAACTTTAAAAAAAAAGCCCTCATGAGAAAGAGACAAGATACAGCAGGTGACAGAACCTTATACAAATTCTCCTTAACTAAAATACACCTGTATAAACTTACATCACAAGAGCAAAGCGTGCATAGACGCATAATCGTGCATTCGTGACACCTCTGGCCTTCTTTAACGACAGCACCGATTCCATGACTTGTCTACGACTAAATGAACTGTATCATCGGTGCTGTCGTTAGAGATTGCCACACCTCTCAGCAAGTATTAGAAAATCGAAACCAAATCCTACAGAAGACGGCCTTGACTATTCAAAGCACACTGTGTAGATCTGCATAGCATGTGCCTACAGACATGTAGTAATAACAAGCAAAATATAAAACAAAAGCCATACCTTCTGCAAATGGTACTAGTATTGTCTAACGATCAGCAGGTATTGAACCAAGCCGACAACCACCCGGCTCGTAGTCTATACAAAATAAACTGAAATAGACCAAGCTTACCTGTGATGGACCTAAGCTTACCTTTGATAACCGGCTTCAGTCAGTAAGTAGCACGCCGTGTTCCTTCTCGTCAACAGACGTATACAAAAGCAGGCCTGATCTATAACAAGGGTGGCGAGTGACACCGTTTTCCCTCGTGCAGTTTAGGCCTACCAGTTGCAGTGGGTTGGTGGGCCTCAGTCGCTTCACGGTGTTTTAACCGCGGTAAGCCGGGAGAGTGGGGGGTCAAGGCCGGCCCTGCGTGCTGATCTGCTGTTACCACTTCACCATGATTCATGGAATTTTTTGTCCTAACACTCACAATCTCCCCTCCCCAACCTCAAAACGTCCCCATCCATTCCTTAAATTAGATCTGTTCAGATAACTTTTCCGCCAGAGTGGTTTCTCTTTCCGCATTACAATTACTGCTACTATTCTTCCATCTACGACTACCGGGGCTACTGCTAGTATTAATCAAAGAGGTTATAATACTAATATTATAACGTCTTTGGTATTAATGCTTCTGCTAGTATTACATCTACTTCTACTACTATTGCTATGAGAGGGTAGCTTGTGGTGTATGTCTAATACACTGGAATAATTTTAGTCACTACAAAAAGTTTATGACCATCTCAAAAGACACTATACCACCCTAGCAGTCTGAACTACCACGACCACAACCTCTGCCGTTACCACCAACACAACCATCACCACCACCACCACCATCACCACCACCACCATTGCGACTACCAACAGCATTACAATTACTGCTACTATTCTTCCATCTACGACTACCGGAGCTATTGCTAATGTTAATGCTGCTGCTATTATTACATCTGCTGCTACTACTATTGCTATAGTGATTACTATCACTACTGTTACAACAACGACGATCACTGTTACTATTAACTGCTACATACGTCACTTCTACTATTTCTACTGCTGCTGCTGATGTTGTAGCTGTTAATTTTGCGGCTGCTGCTGCTACTACCACTGTCGATGCTGTTGCTACTACAACTTCTGCTGATGACAAACAATCTTCTCTTCACAATTCCCTTACCCAAGAGACAAAACAAAAGATTCGATTGAAATAGTAATGGTTGTTATTTTGATTTTGTTGTAGCAATAACAGCAGCAGCAGCAGTAGCATTAGTAATAATAACAATGATAGTAGTAGTAGCTAGTAGTAGTAGTGGTAGTAGTAGTAGTAGTAGTAGTAGTAGTAGTAGTAGTCGTAGTAATGATAGTAATGGATAGAGCAGTTGTAATAAATACTTATTGACAGTAGAAATATGGTAGTGTTGCTGTTGTTGTAGCAGTAACGGTGACTTGGTAGTAAGAGGAGTGCTGGTGTTGATGGTGCTGGTGCTGGTAATAGTGGTGTTGGCATTATTATTATTATTAGCTGTTGTTGTTGGTGGTGCTGAGGGTGATGGTGGTACCAACCGGCGGCGATAATGGTGATACTGTGTAGTATAGCGTCTTTTGGAATAGTCAGAAAACGTTTATTGTAACTAAAATGACTAAAATTACTAAAGCGGCGTATATTTACAATGGAGGAAAATATCTTCCAAGCCCCCATTAATGGGAAGTCACTCTCATTCGATGAAGTCATGTAAGCAGATCTAATAGAAGAAACCACATTATTGTCTGAGTCTGCAAATCTTGTGCTTTTCCTGAGGAGTATAAAACTGTGAACTGAGGGCTTCGTACCAGTTCCTTTCTTGTATACTCTAAACAGCTGATGAGTCAACAGGAATGACTGGTTAAAACTGGTTATACAGTGTACAATGGATCCTGAATAATTATGAAGGCCACCATTTATTTCTGGTAAAAGCAAGATGACTGATTTTTGCTCATATGAATAAGCACAAAAAAAACCTTTCTCCTTTGGTTCTCAAGTTAATTTATTCTGGCCGCAGACTGTAGATTGCCGTGTATGCCATATGGTGCATTAAAAAGATTACTCGTATATTCAAAGTGAAATAAAAAAAAACAGTATTGAAAAGCCCGCGCAACGTTTCAGATTGGCTAAATGGCGGTCGCCTTCTGCTTTGCAGTGTTTGGGACATGACAAGGGCCGGTCGTAGTTTCTTTAGTTAAGAGGTCATCATTAGAGAGGTTAAAATATATATACAAAATTATGAATGGTTGTCCCAGAAATCGGTCGCATTAGCAGGCAGTCCCTGTAAAAGATGGCCGCTTGACCAGGAATGTCCACAAACGCTGTGGATTGATTGTCTCCAAGCAATTCCCATGCATATCTTTCATACTTGCGGGGAGTTTGCAAGGGTAACTATATAATATTCTTACTATAACTTTTTGCCCAGTATATGTCAAGTGAGTGGAAGAGAAAAGAACCTCTCAGTTTGCATGTCTCTGGCCCTCAGCGGTGATGGAACACAAGAATCTTCCAACCAGGAGCGAAGTAAAACTTGGCGTCCCTTCCCTCTCCTGGACTTTGAAATCGCCTCACCCCGGCTTTGTTCAAAACAAAAACACAACGCTTACTTTCATTTTCCTCTTATTCTCTCCTTTCTTTCTTGCCCTATTTTCTTGTAATACCGCCACCCTATTGTCCAAGCCAAACACATAAACTTAGGAAGACACTAATTTCTTACATCTTAAAGGCAGTATACAAAATACAACGAGACACGAGTCTCAGACCATGAATCAGAGAACAGTCCTCTGACAAAAAAAATGATTCCCTCATCCCCATCCCCTCCAGAACCCGATTTCCTGGCTTCCAATCAGGATTATGTTAAAATGTCTTTCTCGGTACATATCGGGTGCACCCTCTTCTCCCCTCTCCCCTCCCCCACCATGGGAAAATTGAGTTAATTTCAAAATTTAACCCCTTCTCAACGTCATGTTTTGTAGTGCTAATGCAACCAACTCACCATGGACTCCGTAGCCTGTACGTAGGAATAGTTCATTATATGGAATCCTTGGCCTGTAAATAGGAATCATTCAGTCTATGGAATCTTTAATCTGTGCGTAGGAATATTTCATTATATGGAATTTTTAGCCTATACATAGGGATAGTTCATTATATGGAATCCTTAGCCTATATGTAGGAATAGTTCATTATATGGAATCCTTAGCCTGTATGTGGGAACAGTTCATTTTCTGGAATTCTTAGCCTGTACGTAAGAATAATTTATCATATGGAATCCTTAATCTATAAGTAGGAATAGTAGGAATGTACTAGCCATGAAACAGTTCCACTATTACAAGGAACCCATTGTTATCCCATCCAATATTTATGGTTTATGCAACAACTTATATATAATTAATTTGATCTGCCATTGAGGTGTGCTATGCTGTGTTCCTTTGCTTATTGTCTGTTGCTTAACTACTAGATACATTTACTATTGTTAAAACAGTAAATGCATCTAGCCATATAACATTTTGAAGCTGCTTCAGAGCCGGTATAAGGAAAATAGCAACCAAAAAAGAAGCCCAGATAATACAGAAGGAAGTGCAGAAGTCAAGTTATGATGCAGTTTGTATCAACTTGATAGGATCTCATGACTACATGTACTCTAACACTACTAACAGCTAAAGTATAAACAATACAATCAAACCAACATTGTAGAATGAGAGAGGATTGATATGGGGTCACAAGAGTAAGAGATGCTTTCAATGTAATGTTACTGACATTGTACTGGTTTTTAGCAAGATAAGAGCTGAAATAGTGCTGTGGTGAGGATAAGCCAGAGTACACAAAAGTCTTGTTGCTGGTCCACTAGATGAACTTAAGTTTAACACACACCAATATTATTCATACACAAAACCAACAAGTGTAAATTAAGCATGAAATATATTGTCATGATCACCTTAGATAAAGATGTTCCCATGATTCCTTAGTAAAAGGCATATTATATTAATATACATTAATTGAAAGTATCTGGAGTATAAAATCCACAGATGATGCTGTGAAAGCAGTACAAGTAAGTGCGCCATCCGAAGTGGTGGCCGACAGCCTTGACAACAACATAACTGCGGTATTATGAGTTAATATGGGATCAAACTGCCCAATATATTTCCAGTCATGGGAAAAGGGTGTGTACAGCCTAAGACAGATCACTCCTGAATATCGTGACTGGAAGGGTGGGAGGCCTCATGTGCATATATGTCCATTTTCAGGCGCGAGTTTTCGATTGGTATTGTAAGGACAGACATTGGATAGGCATATGACCCATGCCTGCCCAATGAACAGAGGCAAATAAAATTTAAAAAAAAAAAAGGAATGTACTTATTGTGTTTTCTTGGAAATCTTATTTTGTAATGAATATCATTGTGCAAGTGGGAAATTAATTGTTTGGCATATGCCTAATAAAGATTTGAACTTGAACTTGAAACCTTGTTCATGAATTCCCTAAAATCGTACGTGTCTGTCGGATATGACACACGAATGTTACTTGCGGGACATACCAGTATGTTCAAGAGCTGTTGTAACAAAGGATAAGGATGTACATGTGCGTCGTTCGTAGCCAAAGGGTTATTAAAGTCAATAATTCACATCTCGTGCAGCGGAAATTTGGCGCTCAATAGCGGATAAATATTGTCTGGTGTTGCTGCAACTTTCAAATGTCTAAGTGCTGTGGTTATGGTACAGCCAGGACCGTCTTAAGTATTTCGGGGGCCCTGGGCACTCAGGCCCCACGGGGCCCCTTACCTTCTTGATACAAAGTAAAAGGTTAAGTCTATAGGCCTACCATGTGTCTGAAAAAAATTCACACCCGGGGCCCTGGGCTACTGCCCATAGTGCCCTGCGGGTAAGACGGCCCTGGGTACAGCCAAAAATTTAAAACGTGTATCTAATATTAATTTGCCGACTGTGAGTCCCGACACTGGCCTCGACACGCCCTCTTTCTTACATGTATTTCTAATATTTTTGTTGTGACACAACTATAGTACCTAGATCAAATAAACTCTCCACAAGTATAGATTATAGCTGTCTATTGATGTACTTAAAATTTTATCCCGTTTTGTCTTTAAGCCGTGGAGTTATTGGACTTTAAATAAAGTCAAACTTTTTTATTTATTATGCCACCATTTGATGCTTTATGTGGTTCATGTTGTCCTTCCTACCTGCACCAGCACAGACACCCAGCTATGCGCACAGCAAATACAGCCGGGGTCAACAAACCCTCCAACAGCAGAAAAGTACACTTGCACTGTCGTCGCCACTTAATAGCTAATCGGATAATCGGAACTTTCACATACTTGCAGCGTAATCCGCATTATCAAATGCTGTCTTCAAGTACAAGGCCCCGCACAGAGAGGCCACCGAATATGTTTCGGCATATCGGTGACATACTCACTCTGCGCCGATCTTTCCGAGGGTAGAACATAAAGGACACATATTTTCAGCACACTTCTCACTTCAAAAAGTCCCCAGTCCAGCCCTATGACGTCACACATCCGGTGACGGCCCACTGACGGGACACTCCGAGCAGCGGCTGTCGGTGAGTAGGAATCAAAATTTCATTCCTATACAAAAAGCTGCCACCGATCCCGCAGGTCGGCGCAGAGAGTAGGCCGTGTCTCTGTGCGGTTGTAGAAATTGTATAGATTGATTCTTATAGCTTACGGCGCATAGTGGTTAGGTGACATAAATCGGCCGCCTTTATGTTCTCCCACTAAGACGCTAACCTAAATCAGTGTCAAGGATTCCAAGAGAACCAGGCAACGCAGAAACACATAGTTTTGATCTAAATTTATACGAAAATATATAGATTGTTACTACGATAATGAGTCTTTATTACTTTAAACAATGTGTTAAAAACAACAACAACAACAACAACAACAACAACAACAACAACAACAACAACAACAACAACTTTCGTCAGTGCCTTCGTATAAGTTCTTGTCCGACTTTACATACTGCTATTTTCCGTGTATAGTTTCTAGTTTTAACGAAACAAACCACCATGAAACCTCAAATAAATTGCTCCCTGAACACACAGTCAAGCAACTCTATTCATCGCATAATATTCTGCGAGGGAGGGACTTGTATTTCTATGTAAAAGCCATTGGATAATCGTAACTGCTTTCAATCGCAACTTTTTCCATGTTCTGGAAGAGTCGCGATTGAACAGATATTGTAAGTGTATTTGCACAACTTGTTTCTCCACCCCTTCAATCCCGAACCTCATTTTCTCCTTTAGCTTTACAGCGTTTAATGGCTCATTAGTCTACACGAATGCATCGCGTCCCATTGTGTATTATAATTATTATGTTCGTGCATTCAGCATTGAATAATTACAGATAATGGACGTTCACGTGTCTCTCACTCTTCAGGTATATGAAAACGAAAGAGGTTCGGTGCATGTTGTTTAATTGTACTCCATCCCCTTTTCCCTCAATGATTAATCCTTTCTCCCCCCCCCCACTCTCCCTTCCTCACCACCCTCCCATTCCATCCCCCAACGCTCTGAAAGCTCCCCTACACCTATGTTTGAAAAATGATCTGTGGTCTATTCTTTACCCGATCTCATCGTTAAAGCTTTTAATGGTGTATCCCTAAGTAGCAACGAATTTATCTAAGCAAGCACAAGGATTAAAAAAATATACTTACGATGCAGCTTAGGTTATCTGAGATAATGCTATCATGGTAGTCACAGCCAATTTGCTTGACCGTTATATGATGCCTTTTAAAGGAAAAAAAAGTTGCTAGGGGCTTATATAATGCAATGCTCTACTCTTGAGTAATTAAGTATCTTTCAGTACACTTTTCTCTAATAAAGTTTATTCCCTGCCTATCTCTAAGCATACGTTGCACAGCACGTGACTGTAGATCTGAGTGCATCAATCTGCAATCCATTTATGCTTGCACTGTTTCACCTTCCAGTTTCCTAGCTTGCATAAAATATAGCATGTAGTCCACATAAAGACTCAAAACGTGTTCATTCAGCTGTCGACCCGAGGGGCAATGACTCGTATTGGATACTTAATATGGGGTTGGGTGGGAAGGATTTTGCCAGTCGTCATTTTTCATCTTCCTCCGGCGGAAACTTCTAATCCTTATTCACCGATTGACTGATTAGTTTGTTTGTTTGTTTGTTTGTTTGTTTGTTTGTTTGTTTGTTTGCTTGTTTGTTTGTTGGTTGCTTGGTTGGTTGGTTGGTTGGTTGGTTGATTGATTAGCTACTAGGCTGATTATTTGGTAGGGTGGTTGACTGACTGATTTGATGGTCACGTCGCTGGTTAAATCACTTCTTGGGTGATTAATTAGCTGTTTGGTTGGTTGGTAGATGGCTAGTTGTCTCCCTTGTTAGGTGGTTTTGCAAGTTGGGTGGGTGNGTGGGTGGGCTGGTTGGTTGATTGGTTGGTTGGTTGACTAGTCAAATATTCAGTCTCCAACGATATTTTGACCACCTGTCCTGACTGTACCACTACCGTCTTCTCCACTACTCTGTCAGCATTATCATCAAGTGAGTGACGAAAGCTGCTGTCCTTCTATCAGTCTGTCCGCCAGTCAGACCGCCATTCTATCAGTCACTCATTCAATGGGGACTTCTGCATTAGCAAAGACCGCCAGAGTGACACGAAATCACCAGATCATAATGCGGAAGTTATGCGGTCTGTATTCAAAATCAACTGACAAAACCAGAGCCAGTAAACACAGAACCAAAAACAATGACCATATTGACAGAAAGGGAACAAACTATCGTTTAATCTCACTCAAAGAGTTAAAGAGATACACAATTAAATCAAGAGCTTTCATTACTAAGACTCATTCACATACTCACAGCTAAACCTTCATCCTCACCTGCACATAATATGCATGCTATAAACATGCATTGACTCACAAAGAATTAAATAAAATATATTATTGATCTAAGAATGATATGAAAAGAAACGGGATGAAAAAGGAGCTGTCACAATTACTAATAAAACGAAACAAACTCATAAACCGGAACCATTCTGAATGGTTCAGAAGAAAATAAATTTGCATGAGGCAGTCACAATATTTTTCGAAAATGAAAAAAAGAATATATATCTTCACATGAAATCCAGGGAAGAAACTGGAACATGCGTAAACTTAAGTTTATGCTTTAAAAATATGGCATACATATACCAGTCACACACTGCATATTTAATCTTATAAATAGATATGGGCTATAAAGCCTGACTTGGCTTTTTTCAAAGCGTCAGCAAAAGAATGCTAACATAATGTGCTAGTGTTGAAGAGAGCAATTTCAAAATCAAAGTAAAGTTGTGAAACGGACATTAGATAAAACAGATTAAATGCCATTGGAGTCTATTAGGGAGATTCATAGTTTCTCTCTTTTTAATTCCTTTTTTTTTGATATAGTCTACTGTATATCCAGGGAGAGGTGATTCCTAAAAAGTGAGCCATTCTCACAACACGCGATCACAGCCGAAGTGATGAGAATTCTTTATAAAAATTGTACAATAGTTTATAAATACACTTGTGAAAGTTATCTGATAACATTGCACAAACCCTCTTTTGCACACAGAAACACGCATAATATATCACTTGGGCACAAACTGTTATATATGGGGAGCAAAGTGGATTGACGGTTCCGAAAGGGTCCAAAGTTACTATCAAGGTAATGTCCAACTACAGTGTTAAAGGTTTGAGGGATAACAAAAATCAATTGTCTAAACAAAAAACAAAAAAAAAAAAAATAGGAAGACTTAACGATATTTTCATACAATAGCAATTCCAAAACTATCCGAAGATTAATATTTTTTTCACAGAAAATATGAAGCTGATGATGATGATTATAATAATAATAATAAGAAGAAGAGTAGAAAGAATGACGAAGGCACAGACTCATTCAACACATTCTATGAAAGAAAGGCAATTCAGTAATTAAAAAAACAACAAAAAATAAAATCTAAAAGTGAGGTCAGAATGTAGAGCATTGCACAACCAATGCTTCCTCTTCGACCGAAGGGATAAAATGTTATAAATTGTGAGGGAAACAGGGAAACAGAGGACATAAATATATACGGTTTACATGAAATATAATAATTACAATTTGGTATTTTTTCTAATTTATTTACTGTAATCGGATGACAGTGACTGCAATTCCTTTGTGAATTATAAGAGTTTACGCCTTTTTTTCAAAGCGTTTTGCCAACGGTGGGTCATAACAGCACACTGGTCAACTTTTACGAGAAAAGTTTTTAAACCAATTCACACCAGCGATAACAATATCCTTCCCGTAACAGAAAGGTTACCAGAGAGGATAAAATCGAGGGCATAACAAATTCTTAAAAATATCGATACTGCAAACTGGTTGCAAAGCCAAACAGACAAACACAAAAACCCGCCAAACTTGGCTGTTTCTTGAGTCTTAATTTAGTTTTCAAGGAAGTCATACCAAAAAGTACCCACCGAACAGAAACAGCAATGAATAAATTCTTACTAAGTTGCTATTTATTTATTCACGATGTCTTGGACAAAGAAAAAAGAAAACAACAACTGATTTCTCCCATTTGTTTCCCGTAGTCGCTCACGTGCTAAGGACGAAAGGGCTGCCGGGAATTTCGTCATCGCCCCACTTGATGTGTAAGATGTGTTCGCCAACTTCCTGGACCTTGTAGGAGACAGTGAATGACGTGTTGCTGTTCTTCTTAATGCTCAGCTCTGCCTCGGGGAAGCCGGTCGGAGAAAGCATACCCACAGCCAAGAGGGCATTACCTATTTACAAAAAAAAAAAATTAAAAATCAAAAGCACCAAAAAGAAAGCACATGAAAAAAAGGATATAGAATCCAATTAAAATTGTGATTAAAAGTAATTTAAATTTTTATTACAATACAGAATACGTACAATTTTGCAGGATAATCCTGTTTCTGCCGGCTGAGAACACTAAACTAACGACGAAAAAGCAATCAAACAGCAAAAAAATATTATGTCAATACAATTACTGCAACTGGGATGTAAGATTTGATTACTCTCATATTGGTGGTAGGCATGCACTAAAATTTCGTAAAACTTAACAACAATTACAATAACGAGAACGAGGACAACAACTACACCATCACCACTCACTACCATCACCACCACCACCACCACCACCAACAACAACAACAACAACAACAACAACAACAAAACAATAATAACATAAGCAATAAAAAGACATATAGTTTTGAGGTTTGGCCTATTTCTGCTCACCAGCGTCTTTAGTATCAATGGTGAAATTCTGCAAGCGGTTAGTGAAAGCCTTCTTCAGACCAGGCCCCTTGGCAACGACTTTACTGGCATCTCCACGCAGCTTGAGTCTTGGACCAGCACCCGCCTTCTTTTCCACCGTCTCGACTGCCATCGACGATTGTTCTACAATCGGGGATGGTTTACGTCCCATTCCTAGGGAAAGGCCGAGATGAAACAGCAGATCAACACAGGAACAAAACTTTTTTTTTTTTTCAGTTATAATCTGTCACCTGTGAACCAACTGACAAAAGGAACCTCGTCAGCCTTGCCACTCGCAGGGTGGAATTTTGAGTCGACAGTATGAATAATTAAGGTGACCTGTACCAAGTTCAAATGTCTGCAAGTTCAGCTCTAGACTATTCCATATTTAAAATTAAAAAAAAAAACGTTCAGTCACCCACCGATGACACTTCAAATTTTAGAAGAATCTCATGCCCTGAATGACATAAGAATATCTTTTCTAGGTTAGCATCAGGACTTTTCTGCCTTTGTAAAACCTACTTGTCTTCCGAAGCCCAAATGATTTTTACATGGCGTCACTGACGAGGTGCTTTTTGAGAATTGCAAGGCCCAGCAATGAGGTACTGTTCTCTTATGCTTACCTTTATTTGTCTGCATAATTATAGACAACAGCCAATGTATTATTTATCACCTTAAATGACTAGGTAAGAGTGATGCGACTCTATGATGGGAATGGTAAGAATTCGTCTTAGAAGAGTCGAGGATAGCCAGGAGAGAGGAAAAAAACTTCACAGAGTTGCGCAACAAAACAAGCTAGACTAGACAGATCTAGAAGTTTTTCTACAAAGTTAAACCTAGCAATTCGTCAGTGAAACATGTCTAGTCATTCACAGAGCAGATAGAAAGTTCTAACTCTGTTACAGAAAAAAATGCAAGATACGTAACTCTTTATTATCATTTATGCACGTACAATGCAAATGCAACATTGATCAGCGCAGTTAAGTTGCAAAGTTCTTAAGTGCATTAGCGCTATGTATAAGAAAGTAATTAAGGTAATTACCACATACTTAGCTAAAGTAACAGTAGCTAAACTAACTATTGAACAGTGTTAGTTCTTCAGTAACCACATGCATGGGTCACTCCTGCAGAAATCTACAGGTTCAGCCAAAGGCAGGAAAATGATGCGGCATGCAGGAAAAAGCAGGTAATGAGATTGACACACATACATAGTAAATGGCAACGTGCAATCTGAGTTTCCAAATGAAACTAACGCTGTCTAGTTCAGGACAAGTTTTTTTTTTCAATAAAGCAGACTCATACTTGCAATGGAACTGAGAAATGTGTGAAACTATCAAGAGCGTGAACAACCTGTTTTCTCTAACACGAGTGTAGACATTTTCCAGAGTGAGCATTCTCAGCCACATACTACTATTCTAATAGCAGTTACAATACCACGGTGAAGTATTCAAGAACTTTAATTTAAAAAAAAGTAAATTAAGTCCTTTCAGCTCGAATATCTCTTCTTGTGACATATTTCCATGAATTTCTCTAAAGATCCATCAATTCTTATTCACACGCTGTTTAAGAAAGTTCTGGTTTGATGTCTATCCTTCACCTTCTGTATCCAGGGAGATAAGCTCGATTTAAAAAAAAAAACAATTCAGGTTTATATTGACAATCAAAAGTTTCTAGCGTACATTATATAAGTGCTGCTTCCTTTGCCATTTCAGTTAGATCTAGATATAATGGCGCAATAGCACTGAAGCATCGTGTTACATCTGGGTATGGAAGAGGAGGGTGAGGGTAAAAAATGGGAAGGGGAATCGCTTCGTTGAGAACAGGCTGATGGGAAGAGGAATTAGGCGGCTATGGAAGGAAGGGACGGGTAAGCAGTTAAAACTGTAGTGTGCTACACATGTTCTTGGTCTGCGGCGCATATCATCAATTTCACAGAAAATAAAAAAAGAGAGTATTTTCTGTGTGAGTCATAAAGTTCACTCCAGATAGTCCTTTTTGATCACCAGGGGTATGTATCCTGTTTTCGAATTTATACAAAATATATTTTTCAACATCTGAATGATCTGTTTAGTTTTTATTTAAATTGGCATCCATGAGCATGATGTCTCCATCTTTGGTGATGTCTGCAGCCAAGTTGGCGCTAGAAGATCAAGTTCCTCAAATTTGACGTTTTTCAAAGGGGCTGACGCCACTTGACTTTTTTTTTTTACATTTTAAATTTATATTTATCGACAAAAACGTGTTTGAAAACAATCATTAAAAAGGGGCAGTATATATATCTGTAGATATGTTTTGGTCGTATGTTTCCCACATGCCCGCAAACTTGGTGCACATACTAGCAGTAGCAAAAATGGTAGGAAAGGGATTTGTTTTGACGATCGCGACTTTGTGTTGGCTACAAGGCAACAGGGGGAGTAGATGTGGAGGGACTGGGTGGTTAGAGAGATAAGGCCGGCATGAGGTAGCTATACTATGGTCTAAAGCAAGGATAAGGGTTTGCGTATTTTTAAACAGAGGACAGGGGCTGGTTGGGTGGTTATAAAATCATTATTAAGACTGCAGTTTGGAATACAATGTCTTTTGAGGCAATATACACTTACAAAGCAGCATGTTATGATTCTGTTCTTGTTAGGTAAAAAAGGTATAATACTGGAAAAGCATTTGTGATATATGAATATATATATATGGTTGAATTATTTCATTCAGTGTAGTACAATTAGGCAGATGTTATGTAAAGCATAATTTGCAATGAACGTTGAGTAGCATCAAGTAATGTACAACTCTGAGCGTTCTTATATTTCCCTTAGATGCGATCACTGAACTGTACCAAAACACGAGTCATTCCCTCTGACTATATATCACTAAACTATACCAAAACACGAGTCAATACCTTTGACTATATATCGGCGTACAGGAGAGAACTAGACGCGCTTCCAGTCCACAGTAAGTGTAGGCGACTAAGTATCAACCTTTAACCTCAAGGTCTCTTTATTCAGCGCTGTGGTAGTCAAAATAAAAATTTCGAGCGTCCTGTGTCAGTTACTGTATTCATTAAACCATGCTGCCAAATAACAATTCTGCAGAGTCAGTAATGAGAGAACCTGTTAAAGACTTCTCTTTTCATCACGGGCTTGGCCCAAGGATGTATCGAACCTGTTTGACTCTGTAGGCCCGTTCTCAAAACTTCAAACATTGATTCTGTATGCTCGTCTGAAAACTCGAAACTTTACTTCATACTCCTAGTTTCTGAAACTTGAAACTTTGACTTCGTAGGCCCAGTCTCAAACCTCCAAACTTTTGACTTCGTAGTTTCAGTCTCAAAACTCGAAACTTTGATTCTGAAGATCTAGCCTTAAAACTCAAAACGTTGATTCCGTGGGCACAGTCTCACGCAAGCCTTTGATTCGGTAGGCCCAGTCTCTTGAAAAGGAAACTTCTAATCAGAAGATTCCGTTCACAATGAATCTGGCCTCCCTTGCTCACATCATCTTCAGTAATCTGCGGTCTGGAAACCTGAAATCATAGCTCTGTAATGCGTGAACTCGAGTCAAGATTTGGAGGGAATGAAATGCTCTGAATATGTACAACTCAACGCTACTCGCATGTCAATTGCTAGTCTATACTGTATATGTATAGAACGATTACTGGGTTAGACTATTACCGTCTGTTCCGTAGCAGCCTGTTTCATCTGTGAAAATCAGAGAGGAGTACTACGCTACAAGCCGAACATTCAAGCAAGGCAAGAAGAAGAAGGAGACAGTCAAGAGAAGGGGAATTCCTGACCAGTTCCATGAAGCACAGCCATGACTTGTAACTGTGATTTTAGCCTTATAGGTCACAGCTTGTGAGAGTGATATCCTACAGTTATGATCCTTGTCTGTAAAGGAAGTTAGTTTTCCTCGATAAACCTGAAACTGTTGGAGAATTGGTACCTGCAGCAAGATAATGCTCATCTTACCTATTCATTCGTTACTGTGACAATAGATTTCAGCTTTGGTAATTTCCAGTCTGGTTTAATTTCATATATTTCATAAATTCGAGAATGAGGTTATCTTTCAGTTGTAGGGCCTACTAAGATTTTCATAAGACCCACAGCAATAATCGATGGCATGCTTCGCGGAACTGATCACAGGCTTATCAAGATGCTCTAAAGTTTAGAGATATAATTACAACTAAAGTATATTATCCTCTTATGGAAAATAAGGACATGCCACAATGTGGTAGCCACTTTTCGCTCACTTTCCCCTCTGAACGTGAACACTTTTTGTCTCTTGTGTCATTATTACTCATCATTGTTATTGTTTAGATGAGCGAGCTGGACCTTAGTCCAGGATTGACCATGTCTATTTTCCATAAGTGGGAAATATTATAATACTACTCTAATAGAATATTTGTTACACTATAACTAAGCTAAGCAGAATAGTTACAAACGACTGATTTTTTTTTCCTAAAGAAATGAGTTATGCAATCTAAACTAAGGAAAATAGGTAACACACATTTAAGCTGGGGAAAATAGCTAAACAGTAAAAGTTGTGCATAGAAAATAGTTTACTCATTGCTCCGGGGAATAGAGAAATATAGGAACGTAATCAGTGTCGTGCAAATATATTATATAGGTCTGTATATAGATCAACAGTAAACAAACAAGATAGAAAAAAGATCTGTGAGCAGTTTAATAATAAAATGCTGAGGGCTGGGGATAGAATAGGAAATCGAAGCAAAATGACATTTGAAAAGGCAAAAAAAATACAAGAGTGGGTGTGAACAAGAATCCTGACAGACAGAATTCAAACCCAAGACACTGAAATTAAGTTCTCATCATTATGAATTCATGAATTGACCACTCGAGAAAACAGGTGGCCAGAAGTCATTATAGAAGAGGAAATTGTGCACATTAGATTACAATTAGCAGAAAAGAATGTTACAGTATTTTAAATTACGAAATGTGCACCTGTACGAATTATTTCGTACGAAATTATTTTTGTTAACTTTGTGGATGACAGGTGCTTTCAGAGAAGACAACAGTATGTAAAAAATAAACAACCAACACTGTAGCGTGCCACACTTTGAGCTAATTTCATTATATAGATATAGCAAATTCTCTTGACATCTGCATAATTCACGGGCTGGTTCTGTCAAGTAATATGCGTCTGCATTAATCAGAAAGAAAACTGTTGCTCTGTTTCCATATACAACTTCACTACTTGACTACAGCTAAACCTCCATAGCATAATCCTGTTCTGTTTTTATCTTTTTTTTTTCCAAAACTACAACCACTTTTCGATAGATATTAGTCTGCGTATGTTTTTATTTATAAACTAATTTCAGTTAAAATACGTTCACTAAGATCAGGTAGCTTCAATGAAATTATAACAATTTTCTGCATGAAATTGTCCGTGTGGCACACATGATGTAGGTTTTATATTACAATCAATACCAGATCATCTATTTAAAACATTGAATAAAACACTATGCACGATACAGATGGAGGTACAACAGCTAACAGCCACAGACCACGATGCTCACATCAGCGGGAAACTGTGGGATGAAGACTGGGATATCTACGCTCTAAAAGCTAAAGCGTTTATTAAAACCCTTTCTTGTAATGCAAACTTACGCCAGTACATCAACCTTCGTATCATTCATAAAGCAATAATTGTAATATGTTGCCAGGTTTAAGTCATACAACGTAATATACAGCTTTTATTTTAAAGTTAGGATCTCTTATGGACAATTATGGAATGGCAGGCATGCGCTTATGGTATTTCCTGGTGTTGCGATCGTATCGTTATGAATTAACTGTGAACTTCACATGTAATTCTAGTTTGGCTCGTGTATTATGAACGTAACACCAGGAAATGCCATAAGCACATACTTGCCCTGAGCTATAATGGCCCGCATAGAGAGTAAAGCTTGAGAACAAAAGCAATCTATAAGTAAGCACGCCAATATGGACGATTTGAAACTTTTAAAAATTTTAATGTCTTTCTTGTGCTTTATTTAGTCTTCAGTGGTCATGAATGATGTTTCCGTTGAGTTATTGTATAAAAATTGGCAGTAAATAGAATATAATGGTCTAAAATAATGTCCAAGACTATATAATCTAACACGAATATACACACACTGATGTGCGGTTTGGAACAACGATAACATCCTTTAAAAACGATCAAATATTTCTGATTGTGTTGCGAAAGGGTTTCAATACAGCCTCAAGCAAAGGAGAAGTCCACGAAAAAAAACCACAAAAACGGTGCTGAACTTTGAAATTGAAGTTCAGGTCAGGGACTCAGGGACAAAGCACAGAGAAGATACACAGTTCCGCGTTTGGCCATAAGGACCAAATGCCCCATACATGAACGATAGGACTTCGTTAATATACAGTAAATGACTCCAAGACGAATAAAAACATTGATAGTAAAATTCATCCAACCCTTATTAATCTTCACATCTATCATTCGATGAAGGAAGGAATTTACAGAATGTCTCTTAAAACTTGTGGAATGCTTACTCAACTTTAGTTAAATAATGTCGATACATGGAGAAACTTCAATCGAATGGGAGAAAGACTGAAATGCTACGAGCATTTCCAAATCTCAAGGCCCGTCCAAATTAAAAAAAAAAAAAACCAAAAAAAACAACACAAAACAAAACCAACCAGCTAAACAATATCCTCTTAGCCGTATTTCCATATCCTATGTAAATTGGGTGGCTATCCTACCCACTAGCTGAAAGTTCTAACAGGACATGGGATCCTACGACAAAATGTGTGGTTTGAAGTTTGGACCCTACGTGCTGCTCTAAACATGTACACATCATGGTCACCACAAAACTGATTTGACTGAAACTTCATGCTATCTACTCGTACGTTGTTTTTTTTTTTGTTTTCTTCATTTCCTCCCCTACGGCCAGACACATAATTCTGAAGTTAGGAAGGTGTGTGGTGTGCAGGATACTGAAGCGGACATAGTAGAAGGTGGGTGTTATAGGCTGGTGTGGAACGACTGGCTAAGCTTGAAAAACGATGGCGGGAGATGACAGAAGTGCAGGACTGGCATTTCGGTGTTTTCAGTGCCCAGAGAATTCACATTGACAAGGATACGTTTTTTTTTATGTTGCGACTAGATTGTCCAGAATGAGATATGCCTTACTGCTGGATGTTGTTAATCAAAATTAATTCATTTACTGTAAAAAAGAGCATTGTGTTGAAAAGTAATGTTTAGAAAAAAATAACATAATTAAAATTAATTAGGTTATCAAATTCAGATATTTGATGAACATCATTACGTTACCTTTCTTGTGAGAAAGGATCTTGAGAAAGAAGTGATCTTAAGACGTGGCAATAAACTTTGCTGCCTAATCAAGATTTGAACATAGGTTTAATAAGTGAGTATCGGGGGAAAAAAAGCAAAAAGAAAAAAACCTCAGAAACTGCACAAGGCTTTCAGCCGAAAACACCGAAAAAATCCCGAAGGATGTGTCCTTTTTCTCCATCCATTGTGGTCCTAATCTTACCCTCCTCCTCCTCGCCGCTGCCAGGTTGGACATTGCCCCAGCCTTTTCATAGGAAAATGAGAATAACATGAAATGTGGTAGAGGGTCAGCGGCGTGAGTATTTTCCCGAGCATGGGCGCGCAAAAAAAAAAGTGTCGTATCTTACACTGTGGTATGTGTAAAATACGAGGTTTTGCTGCCATTCGTCGCTTGGCGCCAAAAAAAGCTTGCGAGCTCATGGGGCACCACGGAATGAACGCCACATACAAAATATGACCACAAATTTGAGACAACAAATTGCTATAGCAACGCATTACACGTAAAGAAAAAAAAATCATGATACTATAGAATGTGAACAAAACTGACAGAACTCAACATAGTACAAGAAACATTGAAAATAGAAGTGAAAAGTAGACTATGTTACGAAAAAAAAAAAAGCAGCAGCGGTATCTGAAAATAAATGCGATGCCGTTGCCAAGCGCAAGCACGCTCGTAGCCACTATTTCGCTACAAAAATGCAAAACATCTAGGATGCTGAAAAACTGAAAATGACGCCAAACAGCAAATAACCAAGTCTTAAATAAAGATACGTAGGTAACACACTGTATGCAACATCGAAATGAATACAAGATAACCAGGTGCGGAGAGTGGTGAGCGCTTGTTCGCGCTGCCGTTGACTTTGTCTCACATTGATCATGACCATGTGCTGCAGAAATCGTGCATTCGAAGTTATATTTCTTGTTGGAAACGAGGTTTCTCCTGCTCTCTGTCTTAATCGGTTATGTTTCGCATTTATCGTGGCTGTGTGCTGCAGAAACCTTGCGTTCAAAGTTACGCTACATTTTTTGTTGAAAATGGAGCTCTACCTTGCCCACCGTTTCTATCGGTTATACATGTATATCTTTAAGTCTTCGTTTTAATATGTGGGCTTTGTTACTTTCTCTCATGCGTCCCATTATCATCGCCTTATGCGATCCAATTTCACGGGCTTATGAGATCCATTTTCATTGGCTTATACGATCCATTTTCATTGGCTTATGCGATCCATTTTCATTGGCTTATGCGATCCATTGTCATTGGCCTAGGCGATCCATTTTCACTGGCTTATGCGATCCATTTTCACTGGCTTATGCAATCCATTTTCATTGGCTTATACGATCCATTTTCATTGGCTTATGCGATCCATTTTCATTGGCTTATGCGATCCATTTTCATTGGCTTATGCGCCACCATTCTCCGCCGCATAATAGCTGCAGGCAACATGAACTGTATGCAGAAAAGGAAAATGAAAAGTCACAGATGATTATAGATGATACAGACAGAAATGTAGAAATCAAAAGATGGCAGCCGCTGCGTATATAAAAAATCATGAAAAGCATTGCGATGCAGACTATATACTGTATAACTTACGACTATCCATTCGCGAACAGAATGAATGATTATGGGAGTTATACTCTAATTTTCATAATAAAGCTGATTTGTAATTGGATGAATAAGCAAATAAAAGAAACGGAAGTCCAGTGCATACACTTTACACTACCGGAAATGAAATTTTCACGATGACGTCTACACTAGATGAGTCTAAGCAGAGTAATGCATTTAGAGTATCGTATATCCTTGTTTGTCAGTTGAAAATAAAAGTCAGGGTACGCACCAACGATGAGACCTATAGTTCATGGGATGAATAATAATAAATGAAGTATGATGCGAAACTTAAAATAATCATAAACACTTCAGGGAATGAAAAAGAAGTGAGGGGCAATATCACAGAATGGGTGCAGGGGATGGGTGTGGGTGGCATATTCATGAAATATAATTGTAGCGTATGAGTTAATTAATTCACCATCGGGGCCGCCTCCTGAAAATCAAAACCATAATTAGTTAATAAAACATATTAATGTACATTAGTTCCACCTTACACAAATATAAGAACTGTTAGTCATTTATTTGCAACCTGAATGTACTGGATACGTAACGGAAACTGACAAATGTTCATCATTATTTTTATGTCAATGAAGGTTCCTGTCCTTGGAATAGGAGCTTTTGATATCATGCCTCACCTTGTGTTTTCTATGACAAAAATACAGTTGCAACAATTATTAAAACAAAGAGTAAAGCAGACTCATAATATCCTACTAAAATCAATGCAAAATTTGACTTGAACATATCAAGACAAGGAGAAGAAGCAGAGAGGAAATAGGAAGTCTAGAAAAGAGTGAAGAAAAACAGAAGTGGAAAAACAAAAAAGAACAAAATGAGTAATTGCCTGGAAATGAAGTAATACATAAACTACTCAACCTGAATAACATGGGCCTAATGAAATCAAATGTCTAACTCCACCTAAATTCAGACTAACACCATTCATCTGTGTTTGGCAGCGAGGGTTCGCCTTTCATATTCGAAGATGCCAAAAGCTATGATCGTCCTCCACAATGTTCTCAAAGGAGGTTAGCTATGCAAGACAGGAAAAATCGTGGCGCTTCAACCCTTAAAAGCGATTTTTTATTTTCTCTTAACAATTACCCGGTGTGAAGTTACACACTTCAAGCTTAAGTTAGGCCCTTGAGAAGCACTACATCAAATGGCAGGATAGCTATAGCGTGTTAAATAAGAGTAAAAAAAAATGCTCCTAGAATTCTAAACACCTCAAGACATGCCAAATCTCAATAAAAGCCGAGTCTCAATTCTGCCTCAGTAATGAGAAACAAAACACAGCAATCGAATCTAGAGAGGCCCAGAAAAGAGATGAACATGTTCATGAAATGCTCAACACTATCAGACTCCGCACCCCCAACCCCCACCCGTTCATTTTCATATTTAAGATAGACGCAAAGTGGCTCATAAAGAACTGAAAAATGATTCAATAAAATAACCTAATCTACCTTCATCCTCATCTCCCCCCTNCCCCTCCTCCACCCACATTCAATCTTGATCCTCAAGGATTTAAAACTATGTCCCATATTAATTCTTGCTTTTTTGTTTGTTCCAAGACAGATTCTCTTAATAACTACACCAATGTAAACTTTCGGGGTGCCGACAAGCCTGTTGTGCGAACTGTTACAACATAGTGACCTCTTGTATCTCTGACACGGTTCATACAGAATCATTATGAAATACATTGCAAACATCAAAGACAAACACCGACCTGAAAATGACTAAATCTAAAAGTAAAATGCATGTTTCCCTAGAAAAGGCGCTGATCACAAGGGCACAAAGGCTAAACGCTCCTGAAATTCTACGAAGACTAAACTGGTCTATGAAGCTTTTTACCACAGCACACGAAACTTCAGTTGCTTAATGCTTCTAGGTACACGTACGTTTACCTGGAGGAGTGTGCCTTACCCTTAAGAACATCTTATTTCGACCTGATGTAAAGCCTAGACCACAAGGCTAGGGACACTAGGGATCTTCATACCACTTCTCTTACCTGTTACTTTGGCTTGATAGGGGGATCCGGCTATAGGGATGTTGCCATATTTGATGGTGATCAAGTAGTTCCCTGGACAGAACGGGGTGTAAATAAACTCATACCCCTCCTCCAGCTCTTTACAGCTGAGCGCCGACTTGGAAGGACCGTCAATGAACACGGCCAGAAGACCGGAACCAGCTCCGGCCGTTCTGACAGCAAATTTGTTCTTCGATCCTAATGAAGCAATGAGTGTACAGAGACAGTTAATCGGGGACTTGATCCTCGTAAATGAAATACAAATTGAGGCTAGGAAATTGCAGAAAACATTGCTCACGAGACTAATCCATACTCCCCTCCCTAAAGACTAAAAATCTATACATGCTATCCTCTGTTTAAGGTCAGTATCAGTAATTCACCATTATCTCAGGGGCAATGATTGGCCTTTTTGACAGGATAATCATAGTCCGAGAGAGATGACATAGTGGGTATGCAGGATACTTACTTTGGATAACATTCAAACAAGCGAGAGATAAACAATAATGGCAATCCCTTATTGTATAAATTGTTGCGCTGACTTGTGAGGATAAGAAAGATAGGTTCACTAACTTACAAAACTACCATTGCAGTTATAACTGCTGATGTTCTGACACCAGTGTGTGATCAGGGGTAGTGAAACAGTTTTGTTTCACGACAGGTCTCTAGACCAGATCATCAGAATCCAAAGTTTACATTTTCCGAAAACTCCTCACTGCACATTTCAGCATTAATGGCATTATATCATAAACAACAAAATGTACAATGAGCTTACCACACTTTCCGTGTTCAAGTCCATCTCCGCTAGCAGTGACCATAGCAGGGTCAGAGGCAATAGATCCTACCATGATCGGGAAGGGGGAGTCAGGAATATGGGCGTCATTTAGCTTCACGTCCACGTAGTGCACGCCATTCTCTTTGGGAATGAAACGTACGGCGTACACTCCTGTATCCATTTCCTGGAGAAATACATTTAACATCATCAGTTTCCAGAATCAGTAGTGAGGCAAGAAACCTGCAGTATCTTTCAACCCGTAATAAACATCAATTATCTCGTCAACAACAAAAAAAAAGGAGCCATTTTGCTGGACTCACTATATATTTTGGCGCTGCCGACCAAAAAAGTAAACCTCGTCCTCCCGCATAATAAAAGAAATTATATTTCCAGGACAATTCGGCTTGCGCCCGAAGAAATAAAAAAATGATTACACCAACAGCCTTAACATTGCATATTGCTGATTACCTTTTCTGAGCCGAGACAAGAATATATATTATTCTGAAATACGTGGCTTTCTAGCATTGTGTTTTATTTGTTGTGGTTTACTTGAAAATTGAACGAGTTGATATTTTTCTTCTTGTTTCTTGCAGCACTGCAGACCAGATGTCTTAACATGTTCTTTAGACTTGACCGCCCTTTTATGGGCACATCTGGTCCATGGAAATAACAACGAACAGAAACTAGTTCGTCCTACAGGGGCTTTCGTGACCAAACTGGGTGCAAAAGGAAGAAGCAGCCTGCAGGAAAATCGTGGACCTGTTAGTAGCTACTAAAGGAATTGCTAATATTAGAATCTTTTTTTTTAACCCTCTAGTGCCCAGCCCTATTTACAAAAAGTCCGAGCACAAGTTTTTGGATCACTTCTGGATCCACTATGCTGGAACAAGCATCAAAATGATAATNTAAAGGAATTGCTAATATTAGATAGAATCTTTTTTCTTAATTCCAGCCTCAAATATCAAGGATGTCGCCTCCAGAAGATCCACCATCTTTTGATCTTCCTGGTTGCACTCTCTCGAACTGTCTTGCTCCTCTGGGTGTTCGTAAACCAGGCATATTTGTAGGATATGTTCGGGAGTTTCGGACACAAGATTCATGGAAAAAAATACGCGTATCTCAGAACCGCGCATCTGTCTAGATCAGGGCTCATAATGCTCAAATACTTAACAGTGCAGTAATATTATTAATATGTACCAAAATATTAGACTTCATAAGTATGCATGCTAACATTCTACACCTCAAAAAAAATGCACGAACCCATATAGAGTGTGCAGGACACAAAATTACTTATAACAAAGGGAGTCCTACCTGAACCATACAGTCTGTATGGCCGCCCGAAGGGGTGCGAACAGTGGCATGTAGGTGACCTTTGGCCCCGTTGAAGGACACAGTGAATGTGACAGGCTTGTCGATCTAAAGAGATGTGACATAATATCAATAAAGAGCGTACTTGTTCAAAATTTTACCTTCATCATCATCACTATCTTGGTAATAATGTATTCATTGAAAAGGATGAAGAACTCCAAGAGCGAAAAATGCCGATTGCATTGGGGACAGGTCACTGTTATCATTCTTTATCATCATCATCATCATCATCATCATCATCATCATCATCATCATCATCATCCATAAATTATTTTGACAAATAACCATCAAATTTCATACGCCAATTTTTCGGACACAATTAATATGGTGCAGATGCACACATGCTTACCTTTCACCCCTTTTTCTCTCTTAAGCTCACGTTCGTGACAACTTATAAAGTGACAGAATAAACACACGTATCTCTTTCACAGATACCCGCTTTTCTGCCCCACCCCAAGCACTCGTTCAGCTCTGCTCACCTCATCGGTCCACGCAGCGATCGGTCCACGCAGCGAACTCCTTGTCCCTGAACAGACTATTAATCCGTATGGCGACTCACCCACCTGCTTTATCCTACCAATTCACTATTAATCCAACTGCATTGCTTTGTTAAGGGGACAGGGGTAATTATCTGCTTCATGGCCTAGTAAGTCCACATTATTCTTTCATAAAATTTAAACCCCATACGTGTTTTTTTCCTTCTGACAGTCTCCGCAAGAATATCGGGATTTTCATCCTGCGGGCGACGCCATTACTTGTGCTGCGTGACGTCAAAAAATTGTACAGACTAGCATATGATTGAGCTAGAGGGTTTGAGCTTGCCCGTGCACTAATCATCTGCTGGTTTTCTTCGCTTTATGACGTCACGTTAAAACGGCGAACAAACGGTGAAAATCCCGACATTCCAGCCGATGTTTTCTCAGAAGGAAGATGTACGCCTTTAAAGCTTTTGGAAATATTATGCGGACATTTGAGGCTGTAAAGCAAATATCTGCCTCTGTTCCTTTAACATTTATTATGACTTTGATGAGTTGTAGCGCTTTATAGTCTATGTTCCGGGAGAGTGCAGATGTGATAATAACTCCTGTCATACTTACAATCCTATTGTGAAGTCACACTTTGACATTCAGGGTCTAACCGGCGTTTAGTCTTCCTGGATGAAGACGAAAAAACTAGGAGGTTCTGTGTGCACACTACACACATTAAAAATCCCTTAACAGTTTTAAACTCACAGAGGAATTAAGCCTAGCGTCAGGCAAAACGGATGCGAAAATTCCACCCAGTAATACAAGGCAAAGCACACTGAAGTCCTAACTCAAACAAACAGACCCCCCCCCCCCC
>JAWQUT010000143.1:664460-680496 GCA_033807755.1 Ellobium chinense
ACACCTCTCCAATTCCACCCACTCACCTACGCACTAAGACACACCCCGACTCACCGAGAGACCCTTGTCCCTGAGAGAGTGAACGGTGACCTGCCTGGCGACGCCGCTGTCAGGCGCCACATTGACCATGAAGGGGGACCCCGGAATGTGGGCATCATTGTACTTCAGATGGACTCCATACATGCCTGGTGGACAGAACAACTGGGTCAAAGACTTCGTTGTTAATCACAAAACTCGTGTAGCTCTGAGATAATTATATTTCATCAGTACTTATCCAGCAAATACGGAGTGTTTGTATGCGGAATATCAGCAGATCAACTGTGTACAGCAACTACTCAGTAGCCTTTATTGCGAACCCTCTTCTTGGCAGGCTAACAGTAAGACAAAGAATAGGCTGTGTGTAATGAAATGGAGAACCCAGATTTTCTGCCTTTTGTCTGGACAGAAAGCTCTGTATTTTTTTTCTTAATTAGAAAGCCTGTTTAAGTTGTAGATAGTAATCAATGGTCACTTCAGTACTGAAAAATTCAGTTCTATTATTCCTTGCTGAAGAATAACTGAGTCAAGTAATTGTTACAGGATAGCGCATGCCCTCACTTTGTCATCCAAGTAGTGGAAACATAAAGATCGATCGATCGACAACCGACCGACCGATCCTCTGACCGACCGACCGACCGATCGACCGACCGATCGATCGATCAATCAATCAATCAATCAATCAATCCCAACTAAAGTCCTGAGAACGTCCATCATCAACTGACCGGGCTTAGTCACTCTATATTGGGCGCCAAGGAAGCCATTAGGTCTAGGCTCTAGCTGGATTACAGCCTTGGAGGGTCCTTCTACCGCCACAGTCAAGTTGCCTGGACCTGCCTCGCGCGTGTAGATATTGAACACATCTGTGGGGAGAACAGACAAAATCGAAACGTAAGTGAAAACGAAACGTTGAGGCAAAGGTGAGCTGAAGGAAGAGCACAGGATGAAGAAGAGAAAAACACGGAAGAAAGCTCAAGCAAGTTGGAAAAAGACTAGGGAGAAGGATAAAATGGAAGTGGAAACGGTAAGGGTGGAGAGGAAATATTGACAATGCAGGAACTAGACTATCTGATAAGGATGGAAATGAAGAAATAAAGGGAGGAACAAAGGAAAAACAACCGTGCAGAAAAAAAAAAGTAGGATGGAACCCATTTATAACGGTTATAACGGGAACCATTTACAAACTTAATCCCAATCAGGCTTGCGCAAGTTCACAAGAAAGGGCAGTTCAGATGAAGTTAAATTCATCAGTTTTCAGATCAGATCAGTTCCTTTTGGCTTTAGAAATCGGCATTTGGTTCTGGTTTTCGAGGTAAATTTGAATTGAACTGAAACACAGGTAGAAAATTAAAATTCAGATCAAGCACTGTTGTTTCTTTGTTATTAGAAACAACATCCTTTTCACAACAGGGCTAGGGTAACAAAAGACTGCAGTTGTTACGGCATAACTGCCTTATCTTCGTATGGGTTTTGGCATGAATAGGGTGGTTTGACAGCCGATGTGGGCGTGAAGTCGTCTCAGTCAGTGTGTACAGTTTACATGCGGCAAGCCAGGAGCTATCAAACCTTGCGTTGGCGATTGACAGGGATGTTATGCAGCATAACCAACACGAAGTCTGCATCCTCTGCCTGTTTACAGGTTCTCTTGTGTCCATGCCTCAATTCGGAAAAAAACGGGCCACGGTTATAACGCAGAACTTCCCACCACCCCGTTATTACCGAATTCCACTGAATATGAAAGAAGGAATGAGGAGACGGGGGAGGGGAGGGGGAATTTGGAAAGGAAGAAGATGGAAAATAGAAAAAAAAAGTGGAAGAGGAACAGAATGGAGAAGAGCAAGAATGGAAAAGAGAAAGAAAAGGAAGAAGGGCAAGAAACAAAAAGAACATATATGCAAAGCGACAAAGGATTCAGGTGTAGGAGCTTGACAAACAGCACATACAGGAATGAAAACATAGACAAGAGATTCATCCATAGCAACAACTTACTCTGGATTCCGACTTCTCCTTTTTCCAAACCGGGTCCGCCGACCTGAACCTTGTGTGGTCCACCGATTGCCAGCTGGCCCACCGAGTACTGGAAGGGGCTGCCTGCAAAGACAAGAGCACAATCTTCCGTCATCTTAACAGAGAGGTGAATGAATGCAGGAACCTAACTGGTCCAGAATCTCTGGACAATCAGAGTCAATAATAGCAAGGTATTGAATCTGTCCTTTGGAAGATTGTATAGAAATTGGCGTCTAACCTGAAGCCACACCGCAAAATAATGAAATTCAGTCCTGATTTTATTTGTGCGGGTCTGTGTTCTGCAAAATATGGCCAAATTTTTAACTCTTATTCTTCTAAATTAAAATTATGAAAAGTCTAAATGAAGAACCCCTACATAGAACTCCCTACAGAATAGTATATAATCTGAGGAAAGTGGTGGAACCAGACCGGCGGGAAAGATCTTGTCAGCCCAGTGAAGACAGCACTGATGATGGAAACGAGGAATTCGTAATTGTGGAATTTCGTTTCACACTTTCGATTTCATAAAATGATAACGCTGGAGTAATATCACGGCATGGAAATGAAATATAATATGAGGTAATGAAAACGTGATGTTACTATTGCTCATCCTTTAAGTCTTAAGAATAAAGATCTTCATTGCCATGATCTCTAGGCAAATACAGTAGTCGCAGGCCCTTGCTATATGAATCGTTGCTATTTATTGCCCTCATGGCACCACAGTCAATGTCAGGCGAAACATAACACCTTCACCAAAGCAACTGTTCATTCTTTTGTTTAAGAATAACATTACATGTACAATACTCAACACTTGACAGTTGGATAAGAAAAGATCAATTAAAAAAAACAACCTTTATTTTCAATGAAGGGTTTTTTTTTGCTTTACAGTGCCACACAAAGTTATATTATCTTTCATTCATCTTGATATATATATATATACATATACAACAGTGCACATAACACATAATACTATAACATGATCACAAATCAAATCTATAACACAGTCAGTGTTTTGTTGTTGTTGTTGTTTTTTTGGGGGGGAGGGGAAGGACTCAGTTTCTTTGTAACCACAGGGCATTCCTTCTTTGTGCCCTTTCACTCTGTACTATACCACAATCACTGTCAAAATATGAATCTAACATGATGATTAAAGGAGGATCGGTAGATGGGCAAATTACTGAGTGAATAAAACAAAGTACTGAAAATACGGTCATTTTTAGTCGCGCCAGAGTAAAACCCTGGTTCCCCTGGCTATAGGGCCAGACACTCCTTAACATATGATAGAAGATCATCCTTGAATACGCATCCTTTTTGCAGCGATGACCCCAAGCCCATACCTGAAATGTGCATTCCTTTGTGCTTGATGCTCAGGATGTGCAGCCCGTTGATCTTGGGGGTCATCTTGATGTTGTAGTGGAAGTCCTCCTGGTCCATCACCTCGCACAGCTCAGAGACGCCGTCAGGGTCAGTGATGGTGGCCTCCATGTCGAACGGGTTGGTGCCTGGATGAGGGTGAGCAATTTCGTGAAATTAGATAAAGTACACACCGTACATGTATATTATTATGCTGAGCTCGTTTGTGGGGAAAGGCTTATTGGATGATGATGATGATGATAATAATAATAATAATAGAAATAAGAATAATAATAAGATGCAATAATTACAGAGTCGAATGAAAGAAGAAAAAGAACAAAGACAGACAGAAAAAAGGGAGAGTGAACTTGTATTACAAAGAGACAACATGTTATTAGACCTGGGATCTTCAGGATGAACTCAGCCGGAGTGCCAGCGTTGACGGCCTGGGCAGTGTCCATGTCCTTGGAGACGGTCTCCCTCACACGTCCAGATGGGTTGCCACCCACATTCACTAGGAAGGGACTTCCTGCAAAAGGCAAAAAGAAACGAGTCAGGCATGTCCTAAGAATGGAATTCAGTGATGATCAGTGGCGGATCGTAAGGTGGGTTAGGAGAGGAGGGAGAGGATACTTATCACGTCTCCTCTTTCAGGGCGGAGTCTGCGGTGTTACTGGGAACCATCTGGGGAATCTCTGATACTACATCAAGCCACAAGGAACAAAATCGCGTGGCGAAAGGATAGCATTACCATGGCTGGAGTCATCCCCATGTGGTATGGCTTAAAACATTAAATACAGACTACTCGAATCCGTGTTAGCCCCAGTAACACCTTATCCCTCTTCCTTTTACCTCTCTCCCGCTCTCTCTCCCTTTCTCTTTTCAGGTGCGTGGTTTGTGACAACCATTGACGATCATGAACCTCCAATCATTTCTCTTCCCCGCTGCTCTCATCAATTGTATGCTTCTTATCCTGCTATTATTTGTCCAGATATTAGACACTCTATATAAGTTTTGTTACCACTGGCATCTAATACATAAATATCACCTTAGGAGTAAGACTTGATAGTTCCCTAAGCTTGATAGGTTCCTAAGCTAAAGAAAGACTGCATAGACGCCAGAAAGACGCAAAAACCAAAATAGTCTCCACACAAATTGACAATTATCCCTTTTCATTATTTGATAACCAAAAACGGGTCTCCAGACAAATTGACAATCGTCCCTTTTCGTTATTTGATGACAGTGTATCTAAAGTTAAAATTACAAATGATATCAAAATCAGTGGCTTGTTACCTGCATAGATATACATGTAGTATGTCTTGCCATTTGATTCTCTCAACATGCATGGTTTGCAACTTGCAGGATGCTATCAGTGCCAGATTTAGTGAGACTCTTGTTCTTCAATCATATAATGCTCGTTTTATGTGTTTTAGATATAGATTAAATTAGGTACATAACGAATTATAATTATTAAAATTGTAGAGGATAAAAATCTGAAATTTTGCGAGGTCCCCAATGGATCATGAGGTCCTAGGCTCTAATTTACGTTGTTTACATAAATCTGGCACTAATAGAGAGCTTGCGCAAATAAATAATGCAGTCTTTGTTACCATCGTTACTGCATCGTTGCTGAATGCACTCTCAGTAGCGTTCAGCTTGCACAAGCTCTCAAAATACTAATCCTACCGACCGTAAAGAGGGACATACCGGGTACATCTTCATCGGCGAATCGAATGTTAAGGATGTAGATGCCTGGTTCGTGGGGGCTGTAGTGAATGGTGTACATCCGATCTTCCACCTTGTAGCACTCCACCTCAGAACGATGAGGACCCTCAATGGAGACGCTGAGACCACCATAACCTGAACATTGATAATGATGATAATTATAAATAATATTAATAGCGGCGGATCCGGAAGAAGTTCACGAGTGTTCGTAAAACCCACTTATAATTATAACCAATGCTGAAAATAACTACTTATGAAACTTCATCCTTCACTTGTCGGTAGTTCTAAGAAATTGTTCTTCCAATAACTCTATCATATCCTTGATATACTAATATAAATACATTTCATGGTCGAGATAAGGAAAATTCACGTATATTATGAAATCCAACTTTGAATACACGATATCAAAAGTGGACAGTCCCAAAGGACTATGTCAGTGATGTGGGGAACCCCCCTTCTTATTTCTCTGGATCCGCCCCTCAACAACAACAACAACAACAACAACAACAACAACAACAACAACAACAACAACAACTACTACTACTACTACTACTTCTACCTCCACTTCTACAACAACAATTACAACAACAACAACAGCTATAACAACTACAACAAAAACAACAACGACAACAACAACAACAACAACAACAACAACAACAATATAATGATATTTCATTTACAGAGGTCTATAAGTCTCGCATCCAGACAATGCCAACTTAAACGACTTCACAGTATGAATAATGACACCAGAGGACCAGATAACTCAATAGTTTTTCTCAACTCCTTGGAGAACATACGATTCTCTCCCAAATTACTAAATAACAACGTAAATTGAAGTGTTATTTTCATTCTTCGTAAATTGCGATCAAATAAACTGATTCTGCGATCTGTCATAGAATGTTTTTAAACTTGTCTGTGCGCAAAAAAAAGGGAATGAGGAACATGTTTACACTATATAATTCATCTGACATACCTCACAAAAAATTCAGTTTTACACAATCGCTGACCATTTTTAATGTTTTTGAGTATAGAACTGATTTTGCTCTCGATACCTACAACAAACGAGAACTGATACAAGTTAGCTCTATCCACATCCAGAGCCTGATATCTCAGCTTCTAATAGAGGTATAAGCCGAACTTTGACTGACTAGAAGACAATATCATATGAGCAGCAGTGACGAGCACCCTGTATTTACCTCCATTCGTGCAATCAATGACAACCTCATTGCCTTTGTTGGCCATGGCTTCGGTGATAGCGCCTTTCACAGTGCATCCAGCGGCGTGTCCGAGCTCCTTGTCGCCCACCTTGATCTTGAAGGGGCTGTTCTTGATGTTCTTCTCCGACCTCATCACGCTGACCACATACTCACCCTTCTGACGGGGGGTGAAGTAGGCGATTCCTGGCAAAAATGATTGAATATTTGGATACAAAGAAAAAAAAAGGCGAGGCGGAACTCGCTAACAATAGCAAGTATTAACTGGCTCAGCAACATCAAAAACGCCAAGTTTTCCCTTGCTATTTTGGGAGGTTTTCAGATATGAAGATGCCAACAGCACCCGGCATAAAAGTGTACGATTTTAAATAGTCCCTATAAAGTCAGAAAACTGGGGAGAAAGGTTGGGTTTGAATTTCAAAGGCTTAGGTAGATGCATATATTTTTGTAGATGCAGAATAGGTGGCCTCAAGTATAATTTCTGTGATTGTTGCTAGGAGGGTAAGGTTACTCTGTTGATTGTGTGAAAAGGCCTAAAATATTAAGGTGGGCTGATTCACTGCCGAATATCTCAAAATCTAACTGGTTTTGGGGCATTTTTCAATGTGTCAAAATTTGAAGGCAGAGTTAAATAATACAATAATGTGGAAAGTATTTTGGCAAAAACACAATGTGATTAGTTAATGAGGGGTATGAAACCTTATATAGCCAACCGTGGATAAAACATTGGCCACTTTCAATAAGGTGGTAAGATAAAGCAGCATTTTCTTTCCTATCTGGATATACGAGAACAGCTCAGTCCTTGATTTTTAGAAAATTGTCGAATGCACGTAAAAGTGTATAAAGCTAATTCAGCTTGGACAAAAGTAGCATATTTTTTTCCAATTTGTATGTTCACACTGTAGATCTAGTTGTGTTTCCTCGTGAAATTTAACCACAAATAAAACAAGGGAATTTTATATGAAAATCCGTGCAAATACCATAACAACATCAAAATTGCTCATACATAATTAAAAAGCGCGGATCAAACTATATAAAAAGAACAAAAAAGCTACTAGTCTATAACACAATGAAAAAATAAAGCCTTGCTCGAGTGGCAGAATCTTACCGAGCTCTCCATCTCCCATTTTCTTCAGGATGATGGGTTCAATCTGGCCGCCTGGTGTCTTGATGGTGCCCACCAAGTCAACAATGTCCGCCTCGATGATCTTGAGGGAGTACTCGGCGCTGTTGCCAAGGGAGAGAGTGGATCTCTTGCGGCCTTCGCCTGGTAAGAGCAAGGGAAAAGATCATACATGAGTATGTTGAGCTTTACAAAATGCGATGTCCTTTTCTCCTCTCTTTATCCCGTTCCTCTCCTCCTGTCTTTGAGGGTCTTGACCCTCCCCCTCCTCTCCTTTCCATTTGCATTGCGGGGAGGAGAGGAGGGGGGGGGGCAGGGAGTGTGCAAGTTACGGCCCTGGTAATCACTCGATTAAACTCAGTGAATGGCGGAATCTTAAACTATCTTGCTCATGAGGTGAATATTAATTTTAGCGAGATGACCCAGGGGAAGTAATTCATGTCGGTACAATAAAGTGGGTTATATCCCTTCCACAGAACAGCTCGGCAACGTGCGAAGATAGCGGGGGAAAGAAAGCTAAACTGAAAAAGGGAATGAGACAATGGAAGACAGAGGATCAGAATGAAAGCATATGACCCAGAAGGAGTGGAAGATGGAATAGAAACGAATGTATAGAAGGCATAAAGGAAACGAAGGGAAGGTGATTCGTGACAGAGCAACTATGATGGACTATATCCATTCTCCAAGCAAAAAGGTAGAGAGATGCATCCTCAACACTACACAGAAAGCAAGAAAGAAAGAAAGAAAGAAGGAAAGAAAAAACACTGCAAAAAAGAAAGGGAGGAAGAAAGGAAGGAAAGAAGAAAGGAAAGAAGAAAGGAAAGAAGAAAAGGAAAGAAGGAAGGAAGGAAGGAAGGAAGGAAGGAAGGAAGGAAGGAAGGAAGGAAGGATGGAAGGATGGAAGGATGGAAGGAAGGAAGGAAGGAAGGATGAAAGAAAGGAAGGAAGGAAGGAAGGTAGGATGGAAGGAAAGATGAAAGAAAGGAAGGAAGGAAGGAAGGAAGGAAGGAAGGAAGGAAGGAAGGAAGAAAGGAAGGAAGGAAGGAAGGAAGGAGGGAAGAGGACAGGAAGGAAGGAATGTGAAAATTAGAAGAAGAGAAGAAAGAAAGAGCATGGAAAGAGTACCTGAGATCTTGGAGATGAAGGGGGATCCCTTGATTGGCTTGTTATGATACTTGATGTGGATGTTGTAGGCTCCAGGCGTCATGGGCATATAACCGAAGTTGGCAGAACCATCAGGATTATCTTTCCTTTGGAGATCGACTTTGGCTGGTCCATCGATTCTGNTTATGTCCCTTCTTCCACAGAACAGCTAGGCAACGTGCGAAGATAGCGGGGCAAAGAAAGCTAAACAGAAAAAAAGGAATGAAACAATGGAAGACAGAGGACTAGAATGAAAGCATATGACACAGAAGGAGTGGAATATGGAATAGAAACAAATGTATAGAAGGCATAAAGGATGAAACGAAGGGAAGGTGATTCATGACAGAGTAACTATGATGAACTATATCCACTCTCCAAGCAACATGGTAGAGAGAAATGCACCCTGAACGCTACACAGGAAGCAAGAAAGAATGAAAGAAAGAAGGAAAGGAAAAAGACTGGAAAAAAGAAAGGGAGGAAGGAAGAAAGGAAAGAAGAAAAGGGAAGAAGGAAGGAAAGAAAGAAAAGGAAGAAAGGATGGAAGGAAGGATGAAAGAAAGGGAGGAAGGATGAAAGAAAGGGAGGAAGGATGAAAGAAAGGGAGGAAGGATGGAAGAAAGGAAGGAATGAGAGAAGAGGACAGGAAGGAAGGAATGTGAAAATTAGAAGAAGAGAAGAAAGAAAGAGCATGGGAAGAGTACCTGAGATCTTGGAGATGAAGGGGGATCCCTTGATTGGCTTGTTATGATACTTGATGTGGATGTTGTAGGCTCCAGGCGTCATGGGCATATAACCGAAGTTGGCAGAACCATCAGGATTATCTTTCCTTTGGAGATCGACTTTGGCTGGTCCATCGATTCTGACCTCGATATCCTCTGTTTGAATAATCATGATATTGCAGGTGATACGAGAAGTAAGCAAATTAGAAAGTCCGTGACAAAATCCTAGCACACTTCCAGAGATACGAGATCCAGTACATAAGAGGACAATGAAAATCCAACAATATATAGAATGAAAACATTAACTTTCTGTTTTCCCTATCAATTATGTTTTAAGTAAAAGTAACTGGAACTCTCTTGTCTCAGTATTCGACTTCAAAAGATGGACAGGTGACCTGTTATCGATATGCGCTAAAGAAGTGGACCGTTTACACTTATATTAGTATACGATGTCTGCAACCATTCAAGGAGTGAGGGATAATGGACTATGAAGAAATCAGTCCTCATACATACCTTACATATAAAAAAAAAAATCGACATATAAATTCACAGGTAGGCCTATAGTATCATAGATCGGTTCGCCGAAAACAGCACCATAAAAATCAATACTCAAACAGCGTGCCTAAGACCGTTAGTCTCTGAGGGCTGCAGGCTACTTTGGTACACTGTACTCAAATTGCACTGACAGCTTACAGAAAATTCGGAAACTGACTAGAAATAGTAAAATCTCAACAAATTAATTAGAAATAGTAAAATCCCAACACACTGCTAAAATATCTATAAAATTCATCTAACAGCTGCTGAAATGTAATCTGTCGAAATGCGCACCCCAGAAGATCATCCATATAAGGGGCATTCTTCCTCTTCCTGGGTCTCCAACTAGCTGGCGTTTTATAAGAGATCATCACATTTCCAATTAAAATAGGTGTAACTTATTACTTGGCAAAGGGGCTACTTTGGCTCTAAGTGAAGCATCTGTTATGGTTGGCAGAACGTAAGTGTAGCTTCTTCGTTCGAGGGCTATGAAGTCTTGTAAAATTTCGAAATTTTCATATAAAATTTAAACACCAACATGATCAAATTCGAAAAAAAAAATACTGTTTTCTTATCTCCCATCCACTCCATTCCCTCCATTTCCATCTCCCTTCGATGGCTAGGTCTAGGTCTTTGTAGGTCTGGTACTATATCGAACCGTCCATATCAAGTTTAAACATCAACATGAAGAAAAATGAGAAAACAGTATTTATCCTTATCCCACCCACTGCCTTCATTTCCACCCTTTCTCCTCCTTCTTTCTTCTCTCTTCCTGCATCTGTTTATTCGCCCTTTTCTTCCTTTGGGCTCACTCTCTTCATCTCTCCTCCATATTTTCGTTCACTCCTCCTATCTCTATATTTGGTTCACACTTACTCGCGGTCCCCTTCTTGGCTACAACAGTGAAACTCTCGTTGTCGCCGCTGCGGCCGCCCACCAAGCCTGTTCCAAAGGCTGTAATGAAGCTGCCGTCGATTTTGTCCACAACGCAGGAAAAGGGTGATCCTGAAATAAAATTTAAAAAAAAAATCTTAATTTTGATTTATTTGTTTGCCTGTTTGTCCGCTTATCTATCCTTCCTTCCCCCCTCTCTCTTTCCCATCCATCCATCCATCCATCCATCCATCCATCCATCCATCCATCCATCCATCCCCATCCATCCATCCATCCATCCATCCATCCATCCATCCATCCTACAGCCACGTATAGAAATTTTTTACTCAGCGACACAGACAACAAAAACAACAAAGTATCATCTCAATACATGCTCTCCCACTCCTCCTCACCCTCATTCTTAGCCTCCCATGTATTAGGAGATATAATTATGCCATAACTGACAAGCACTTCAGAGCATTGCGCCTCTGCATTCCAGCCCACTTAAAGTGTATCATTCATTTGATAGAAATTCATTCTAGCTTCTAAAATCAATTCTGTGTGCGTGCGTGTGTGCGTGTGTGTGTGTGTGTGTGTGTGTGTGTGTGTGTGTGTGTGTGTGTGTGTTTGTGTGTGTGTGTGTGTGTGTGTATGTGTGCGTGTGTGTACGTATGTGTGTGCGCATAAGCATGTGTGTGAATGAGTGAGGAGGGAGGAAGGGGGTGATTAATTGAATGAGTGAGTGAGTGAGTGAGTGAGTGAGTGAGTGAGTGAGTGAGTGAGTGAGTGGATGAGTGAGTGAGTGATGATTCAACAAAGTCAGCAAGTTCAGACTGCGCTGCGTGCATGACAGCACACACCTAAACAACATTTGCTCTTAAGAATATTCACAGACATATTGTGAAATGGGCCTACGTGCATGGCATTTTTCAGGTGCGAATCGAAAATAAGTTGAGCTGACGAAATATCAAAATTATTCCCAGGAGGAGCTGAAATTAATAACAAACTAAAAAGGAAGCCTAGGAGAGGCAATCTAAATCCATTGCGGTACATGCTAACACAGGGTCAACATTTGGAGGCATTTCATCAGCAGCTTCAAGACTAGTCAAATAAATATCCCATCAGATACCAGATTTCAGATAGCAAAAATCAAATTTAGTGAAGCGAGAACTTCTTTAGAGAACCTAGAAAAAAAGATAGTAAATATACTTGTCTGAGCGTATGAAATAGAACGGACAAACTCAATGACTGGTAGCAAAACAATGTCTGGACTATAGCCCATATCTATAAAGGCAATGTGCCTTCACATTCTGAGCTATCGGGGAACCTACCATGGCCAGATGCTAACCTGTGAGCATTACGTAATCTGTTCACACAGCGGAAGACATTTTCATTCATTGTTTGTGTTCATTTTTTGTTCTTCTGTTACCATCTTCTTCTGTTCAGATCCGGTCTTTTATCCAGTATAGACAAGGTGTGTACTTGGCATCTCCCAACACCATCTCTTTATACACATACTCTTTCTCTTTCAAATTTTCTTCCACTCAGTCATCCCTTCCCATCTTCCTCCAGTTTCTCTATCATCCCTCCTCAATCTATTATTTCTGATTCTCTCTCTCTCTGTGTCTCTCTCTCTTTCTCTCTCTCTCTCTTTCATTCTAGCCTTGTTTTTGCCGTTCGCTTTCCGTCATTGTCGCATGAGAATGGTGCTAACAATGTGACTGTACACCAGTACAAGGTGTTTCGGGAAGAATTTAATATTATCAAAGATTTACTAATTAACAACTGAATGAGATTCAGTGATGATGAGCAAGACACTCAGCTAGTAGTGTCATGTGGTTACAACTGGAAAACTAAACGGTAAACGCAGCAGAGTAAGACGAAGCGAGAAAGTTTCGATGAACCTGCAAAATAGATGGGAGCACAAAGTACTGGAGAACTGTTGAGAGGAACAGACTACAGACAGAAGTTGAAGTCCATAAGTGTTTACACCAGTCGCCATGGTAACTGAAGAATAGGTAACGTCAGATTGGATATGTTTACAAGTGGTCTGTCAGCTGTCGATTGAACATGCAATGATTTGTGATATGCACTTAATTAGAAGAGTCACCATCAAATTTGTTTGCACATCGTGCCGCCTTGAAAACACAATATTTGTTGAAAGCAACCTGCAAGACAATTCTGAAATGAATTTATAGATATTTTATGTTCTTTCTTTACTATAAAGTGTTTGACAGCACATATATTCAATTCTGTATGAATCTTTTCTTTTCATACTGGGCCACCACAACCGATCGTGATAGATACATATTTATCATCACATCTCATACGATAATGATGTGCACATTTACCGACCATCAAGTTGTCATTTTGCGCAGAACATCCGTACCCACCATTCCCTCTCTTCCGCTAATTTTTAAAACCCCACTCCAGTGGCCGAATGCATGTTCCATACATAAGTTAACGTATTGTGTTAACTGCAGTGAACACTACTAATGTTTTGGGAGTTTCCTGTGATTACCGCATTGCGTTAACTAACGTAAGGATTATGATTACGGCTACAGATTCTGTTCAAGCCAAACTTCTTGAGCTTAAGGTTCAAGACCCCTAACTGGATGACAATAGGGTTTGATCATATGCCTTAGGAAGACAGTTATAAAACCTGTCCAAAGGACAATAAGGAATAAGCTCTTGAATTGTGAACCTGCCTGTAAATTAGTTTGCATTCTCTCGTGATTTTGTAAATTAAACCTGAAATTTGGGTCATTTACATCGGTTTCGGTGTGGCATTTTGTGCGGAGCACTTGTCTTTAAGGAAACTAGTTAGCTTGTTTACGCCGTTCGATGTATCGCTTCGTAACTAGAAAACGGAAAGACCTATATTTTAAACATCATTCTTGTTAAGCTCTCTGAATGCTGCGAATTATTAAAGAAGACTATGAGACTGGGAATTTCTTGTAAGTGACCGTAGGGAAAACAATTTATTGGCTCAAAGAGGCAAAACAGATTAGATGACTGTAACCTTAAGTTGTCTGAGATCAATGAACTTCAGCGGGTAGAAAAAAAATTGATCTAAGTCATATCAAATAATGCAAGTTTTCTTGTAATTCTACAGTATATAGATTATCAGCCATTGCACAATGTTCCAATGCATCAACCTTTCAGTAAACATACATCACATCATGTACTCTTCCCATGCCTCCCACACCCCCTCCCCCGCATATTCCTAACAGACACATCTGTTATGCATCTCTCTCATTGTATCGCTTTCTTCCAAATCACTCTGCAAAAATTCAGCGGAAATGATTTTAAAAGCGTTGGCTGAGCAGGCTGGTTTTCTCAATTATCCACTGGCCAAGTTCATGGAATATTCATCAACAAATCAGTTGGTACATACACGCCCAAAGACCAGCAGCTCTGGTTAGAAACTGTTGTTTTGCGATACGAGGTTTCTTCTGATCGATGAAAAGCGATGAAAAACAGTATGTTACACAGATGTGTCTAAGACGACGGCCTGAAAAGCCAATGGATTGCCAAGATCCGCAGGACCCCAGGAAAATTGTTCCAGGTGAGTTAATATAAAACAGGGCCATCTGGCAACATGGAAAATGCAGCCACAAGGTGCAAATGAATTTCTTGCCAGGTAGGTTTTTACAGTATGAAGCTTAAAACAAAATAGGAACTAGTTCAAGAGTGTTTCTGTGCTGAGGACAAGGTGATAGGACGACTCATTGACACTATAATACGTTTTCTCCTCACTGAACCTTCGTTGCTCAATTTTACACGTACAATTACCCACGTCCAAAAATGTCTGTCTCAACACTAGCAGAAGATCTGTTTATGCTGAAATATAGTAAACCAGTGTTTAGCACCTTCTCCCGTTTCAAAAAAAAAAAGGCTCTAGAATACCTGATCTCCCTAGCTCATTAACTCTCGCAGCTCGAGACGCCCCGGGTCCCGCCTCCCGCTGACTGCGTGACCATTGTTAGAGTTAATGACCGTTGCACACGTTGTCTTCCGGCCATTCAGCTGATTCCGATCTGCAACATTCGACTGTCGCACCCAGCGTTCAGCAAGAAGATGCGAATTTGTTCTATTGCAGGATTCAAGCGTAGCGAGTGGACGGCAGAATTAATTATATCATAGCATCATAAGGGTTAATACATTTCTATCGGGCTGCATATCCAGTGATAGTAATAAGGATGCAATGCACCCACTGGGTCATCTTGCATGTGGGTGGCACGGGTGAGGAATCCTCAAAAGTGCAGATTCTGATGCATAGCGACAACCGGACTATTACGCTATTTGTTGTCCAGAAAGGGCCTGCATTACTGACTAATGCAACAAGCAACAAATTGCATGCCGGCAAGACGACGACTACCCTGTGAGATGATGGTGTTCACGCAACGCATTCCTCCTTCCCTGGAGCACCTTGCGTTCTTTGCTCGCTAAGCTGCTCGACCTAATCGTCACGTTTCTGTTCAACGAGAGAACCGGATGCACGCAGATTACTTGGTTCTTCCGCTTGTCACTGTCTCTTTGCATTATGGGAAATCAGCCTCCTATGGCATTCCCTACGGTAGGATTCTATAAATATAAAGAGAGAGGTATTGTGTTCGCGCAGGATATGTGTGTCTGCGTGTGTGTGTATGTGTGTGCCTGTGTGTATATGTGTGTGTGTGTGTGTGTGTGTGTATGTGTTTGTGTATACGTGTATATCTGCATGTGTGTGCTTGTGTGCATGTGTGTGTTTGTGTGTGTGTGTGTGTGTGTGTGTGTGTGTGTGTGTGTGTGTGTGTTTGTGTGTAAAAGTCAAGAATATCAAGAAGCTTACTGTCACTATCAGTTCATATGGGCACACACAAGGCAGGACGTCTGTAACTACCCACCCAGCAGCTCCTGCAGTGCACCAATGGAGAATTGTTACGAAAAATGGGGAAATTGGATGGAGGGGAAGCTGGAAGGCTAGCGTCCAGCAATGGTAAGCAATGCTGACATCAGTTTTAGAAACAAAACCATGATAGAACATTTCTAGTAGTCCAGTGCACACGCATCACAACATGTAAAATGAAAAGACATTTGAGAACTGAGAACTTGAGCATTAACAATGGTTCTCTCAACATCATAAGAATTACATTTACTCTGTTATGTTGAACGCTACTATGGGTGCATTCAGCACCTATGCAATATCGGTGGTAACAAAGATCCCATCTTTAAAGCGCAAGCTCTCTTTTCTCTGGAAATTGAGAGCGCAATAATTATGAATGTAATGAAATGATGAAAGTTAGTGACACTGTGCCTTGGTAGCG
>JAWQUT010000143.1:680612-694485 GCA_033807755.1 Ellobium chinense
AGAGGAGGTGTCAGAAGGAGTCAGCCCTGACAAGCTCCAAGACGAACAACGGTATACATTGCAATGTAGACAAGACTGCATGGTTCTGTTTTTACCTGGGACAAGAAACAAGGAGGTGAGAGACGGTAACATACCTATCGCACGTGTTTGAACCGATCTCTCCCCTGGGACTCTGCTTTGGTCCAAAACTCGTAGACGGGTGGCCCCTAAAAGTTCATTGCCACTTTGGATTGCTCCGTAACCCGCGAGTCAAGGCTAGTGTCACAAGGTGAAAGAGACGAAGAAAAAAAAGAATAGAAAAAGATGAACAAGGAGAGGAAGAGGAGGAGGACGATGACGACGACGGAGGAAGAAAGAGAACAACGCAAAAAGGCAGGAAGATATAAAGGAAGATGCTCATGAATGTAGGCAGACAGCATACATGAAGTCCTGCAGCTGTCCTCGTTCACCCTAATTGGTCCACCAACAAAGCTCCACTTAATTATAACGTTTATGGTGCTTTCAGTGATTTGCTCTAAAGTGGATTTGACTGTAGTCTAATCCATCTTGTGTTAGAAGCTCGAAAAACAAGCTAGAGGGTCAAATTCATATTGTAAGTTTAGAAGCCCCTTCTTGCACCAACCTTACGTTAATTAGCGCATTATGGTAACCACGGGAAACCCTCAAAACATTAGTTATATTTACTGTAGTTAACGCAATGCGTAAATTAATAATACTGCAAGGATTATGCATACAGCCACTGCACTGGTCACTTACCACTTAGATCTAATCTATAGCCGTTGTCGAGGGAGCTGCCCCGGAAACTCTGATTGTGTTCCTAATTCCTTAAACCGTGTAAACCCACGACATAGATTTGTTGGTGCAAGTTATTGTAAGGCCTTTTTTTTCTGTGCCCCATGACACCGCCCCATCGGAGGCGACCTCTCTGCTCCATAAAAACTGATATGCTGGTGTAGGAATACGAGCAGAATCGTGAGCCTTAGGGAATCAGGAATTTAAGGGTAGATGGGAACTGATCAGGGCTCAGAGAGTTGGAGAATTTTCTTACACAACAACATGAACCTTCAGACTCGGAGGCTAATCCATCACAATATAGGTATCTAAGTAAGAGAAAGGGGTTGATTAAGCTTGAGGTACATTCCACAGATCAATCAGGTACATGTGTTTACTTTCTACACCTAATCTTATGGCACACTTTATGACTTCATGAGGTGCACATGGTATCCATTAAGGGGGTGCTGGTCCGTGCACTGACTTCTTACCTTCGAACTTCTGTTATGACAGCTGTTGGTGGATCTTTTCCTTTCGGGGTTTTTTTTCTTTTCATGCTTACATATCTTTGACATTTTGACCGGCTCTTGGCACTGACGCGGGTTCTATTATATCTACCTGGTGGCCTCAGATTCAAACTTTCTATTTTTTGTTGATTAAGTTCTCTTTTTTTTTCTCTGTATGTGTCACTGTTCCATTCTCTTTTTTCTCTTTCTCTCTCCGTCTCTTTCTTTCGCACTCTCCCTCTCTAATGCTTTGTATGGTCCCTTCTGGCATACGGCGCTGAGCCTCTGAGATATTGACAAAAACAGAATGAAGACTGAGAATATTGGGAATCTCCTATGTGCCTTTTCAACAGCGATGACAGTGAAGTAGGGAGTGATTTTGGCGATCATGATGTGGATGATGATAAGGACGGCGATAATGACAATGATCGTATGATGATAAACGCGGCAGTGACGAAGATCTTGAATGACATTAGTAAGACGATGATGACGATAACAACGACAGAAACAACAATGATGACAATGATAATACCAACGAGTTGGTGATGATAATTCTCATGCCAGTATTCTTTTCTAGTCGAAACCATAAGTTCACTTTCCATTACAATTCCGTAATTTGACATGATCTGAGAGTGAGGTTCGAAAATGTGAATAGCTGAGTAATGCTTATAGCTACTTGTAAACATGTGTTGCGCTTCGAAAACATAGCTGCAAAATAAACAAAACTTAGGCGTCGCTGGCTCAGTTAAGCCATGCGAACAACTTGTTTTAGCTTTTCAGGAAAAGGTATATTTTTACGTAGGCTACCGAGACCCAGTGATGTGTTTCCTTCATAATACGAGTCGTGAGTGGTATGAACATGGTGACTGTGATCTGAAGATGGTAACTGTGTTTATAAATGCCAATATTCATACATATCGCATAATCGTATCATTTTAAAAAATAAATCCGGTATTTTTTCAAAACATTGATTGGACAATACACCTTCTTTTTGTCTCACTTTTCTTATGCTTGCCTGAACTTACGAATTAGTCTTCTGTACTCCTGAAGCGGCAGGCACAAGTTTTCCAGGTCCAAACACTAAAGTGATGCGCTCCATCTTACTACGTACTATGGCGTGTGGCATAGACTGCTGTGTAAACTATCTTATCCTTGTTTACAAATCTTGTTAAGATATAATGGTTTATTATGGAGCTCTTGGTGCAGGCTGGCCGTGCTTCTCGTGACACGAGCATGAAGATGGACTATCTTAGAATATTCGTTTTGACTGCAACGACAGAGTCGGTTTCTCTCACTCGTTTGCCAGAGACAAATGAGTAGTGTCTATCACTGGTGAAATGTCGGATTCGAATAGATGCCCGATCATTCTATTACCACTAATTTTCGGTGAATCTGAGGGCGCCGTTGAGCATGGCTTTAGCGTTTGAGAGAAATCGGAACCGGATGCTGTTAGTCGTCAATAGGAAACGCACAAACATAAGCGACTGGTTTTGCAAAGATCAGATCACAGAATATTTATTTATGTATTTATTTATTTATATACCGAGTGTACTGCTTAACATAAAAGCATTCCACGTGATTTTAAGTGAAGTGAGAGCTTGTGCATTAACAATGTGATCTCTTACCATCGTAAAATTACACCAGTGCATTGTGCTGAGTGAATGGCTAACAGCGGTCAACATGCAGAGTTAGTATAGTTCTTTAAGATGGTGAGAGACCTAATTGTTAATGCGCAAATTCTGAAAGAATTCGGCCGTAAACGAGCCTATATTCTGTGTTTTGCACTCCCTACTAAATCCAGACCACGGCTGCGAGCTTTCATAAAGCATTCCAAGAAGTTTGCACTGGACAAAAGTTCCAAGAGACTAAAAAAGAAAAGAAATACAAGATGAATTTGCTCGACTGTAGCGATTTGAGGCGTTCATATCAACTGGCTGACGAAGGATATTTGCTTCTGGACAAGCGTATTATTAAAAAAATTCTGTACTTTCTCTTCCCGTCCTCGAACACATTAAAGAACTCTTGCGTACCCTCGACAAACGCTGCTACCTGTAAGTGAAATAAAATAATCCAGTTTGTAAGCTTAACAGTACGGGTGGCTTCGATTTCATTCGCACAGCTGCCAGTTCCAATTCAATCCAGGAGGACGGACGTAAAGACGGACGGACGGACGGACGCACACACACACACACACACACACACACACACACACACACACACACACACACATACACACACACACACACACAGAGGATTTTCACCCTCTCCTCTGCCAGACTGGGTGTCTGCCCGCACATGAGATGGGGAAAGAATTCCGTGGATGTGGCTAAAATAATTACCTACGCTGTCATCAGAGGGCAGGCCAGTTCGTGCGTTTCCGTAAAGAGAGCCTCTGGGATGGTCAGGGTGAAAACCATGTCACAGAACTCTACATCGTTGTATAGTTATCTGGTTTTCTCCCCACATATTAGTGTTGCATAACACGACTTTGTTATGCTTGGCTACAGGGTGCGCACCTGCCTATGCAAACACTTTGTTCATAGCTTATTGGATTTAACGATCAGTTCCAGGGTTAAGCCACATAAAGGAGGGCTCTGTGCTTTTTTTTTTCATGAAATCGTAGATCTCTCGCAGAGCACATGTTTTGGGCCACCCCTCAAGAGAGCAATACAACTGATGCTCAAAAGGTGTAGTTTTGCTCCTGTTTTGTTCATAACATACAGCTCTAACGGTGAATTGCGTTCTTGTAAAAAAATCATTGCTTTCCAGGTTTCCAAGCCAAAGAGGGGCTCACAGAGTAACACAGTCAGAGAGACACTTCTAACTTCGAGGCATGAACAATAAATGATATAATTTTGCTATTTTAAAGAACTTAAAATCTTCACTTCGTCATATTCTTCAAAATTAGTGTTACCAAAAATAAACCAAAAATGTCGTCCGTAGTTTATTTGAATCAGGATTTTATGGTGCTCCAGCACGATTACAGCTATATTGTTTGTCTCTACACAGGAATAGTTCATTACATAAGAAAGAAGACATAAGGGATCCGACACGGGAAAGCTACTTCCAGAACGTACATGTTCGTCCGAACGCTATTTGGAGCAAAGGGATAGGACGTAGATCTACGTGATACACGTCGTGGGTGCCACTGTGTTCGAATACAATTTCATCACTGCCTCAAGTTTTTCGAGTGCTGTGGCCCTAAGCGTAATCCTTTTACGTTAGTAAACCCACTGCTGTAATCAAGGAAAAGTCCCAAAACATGAGTAGTCTAGTCTTCACTGTGTTTAACGCGATAAGTTAATTAACACATGGAACATGCGTACGGTCACAGATGTCACCAACTTATCTTGGGTTCATTAGCCTGTACATAGGAATAATTTACATGGGAAACATGATGTATGGGTACGTGTTATGGACACAAAAATGCCATTTTCTGAAAGTATCACTATAATTTGTAACAAAGCGAAGGGACGAGATTAGGTATAGGTACAAAATATAAAATTTTAATATAAGATAGAGCGATAGATATAGATATATGCACGTTGCTGTATATGCCTTATTTATTCTACTCAGCTAACTCGGATAATAAAAAAGTATGAAAAACAGAGGGTCAGCGAGGACAAAGATATGTGAAAAAGAAAAGACCCATATAAAGTGGCCGATGCGGCCAATGGTCCACACAGGCATTTGTGTCCAGTGCTGAAAGGGTCAAGACCCAGCTGATCAGCAACTTCTTCACGCTGAGCAACATGCACTCTTGATTCACATGTGTTTCCCTGGTACTTGTCTTTCAGAGAGACATAAAAACACACAAGTCATCGTCTCACCCTGACACATGCTCGAACATGAATGTCCGTGCAATGGAGTGCATGTGGCGGAAAATCTACCTGCCTCTTTTTATTCCATATCCTGTGCCGTACTCACTCACAGGAGAAATGGAAGGTGTTGATTATCTGTCAAGACAAGTGCGATGACCTATGGTTCCATCTCAAGGCTACGGTCAGCATTCGAAAGTATGTAGCAGCCTCTAAGTTGGTAGCGTCAGGAGTTAACCAATGAGTCCAGTCTTTTCCTTTCTCGCTCTCTCTTTCTCTTTCTGTGTGTCTCTGTCTGTCTGTCTGTCTGTCTGTCTGTCTGTCTGTCTGTCTGCCCCCCTCTTTTTCTGTTGTGTGCCATCAGGAACATGGATATAAGAACACCAACTTCCTCTCACTTCAAAACACACATATCCTAATATTATTTCTCTTGCAGGCTCTCTACACAGCAAAAATGCGACAAGTCCAAGGTTAGTCTGTTTGCTCTCTGAAACGGTTTCTTTTTATTTTGGCGCCCAACAGACGGAAACGTTTAACATGGTAAACAAGTCATTTCACGTTCACAGAACTAAAGGAAAGAGCAGTCAGACACGAAATCCATCCCTCCCTACGCTCCAAACTAACATCGCCAAGCAAGCGACTGCAACTCTATAGAAATCAGCATTCCACTCTGACAAATAGAAGGTATGCGTGATGTACACAGCGTATGAGTATAAGCCGGTTTGTTTGTAAAACACATCTTTAGCTTGCAGCTACACATGATGGTGGTATTCGACATACCGAAAGTAGGGTTAAAGAAACCGTAAAAGTTTCAGAGTGATGAAAATGAATATGGCAACAGGACTTTTGTTAACCCTCCTACAATGCTATACAGTGTTATACATGTCATTCATAACACAAACAGGACAATTTATACATGTAAACACATATTATTCCAAATAAAACACATAACAAATTCATTGCTAGTCGCCAGTGGTGCTGCGCGCTGGTCCTTCCAGTTCTGAAACCAAGAACTCATTTTCACCAAAGTCGAGTAGAGAAAGAGGAGTGAAGTGTCTTTCGAACGACATCACATCATAGAGTGCCCAGCTCACGATACAAATACATAAATCCTGAACTTGACCGTCTACAGTTTCTGAGTAAAACTCACAAACCACATGGCCAAGTTGCCTGCTCATACTAAATAGGGTATTTAACATTTCCCTCCCATCGGGTCAGAGCCGGTCTTTCTTTAACCTTAGTAATATATGCTAACTTTCCCGGTCAATATAATATAAAAACCTGCGGCTCTTGACATTTTCCCTTTGTTTTTTCACCAATCTGCACTCTGACCTACTTCCACTTTACCACCAGTGATGACGTAAATGTCTGTCGGACGTGACATGTCAGAGCTCCGTAACAAGTTTAATAAGTTTATTGTACATGCCCAGACCGTGCTTGACGGTATGAGAGCGGTCAACATTACATGTACCAAATGGCGGGACAAACACGAACAGATTAGACAGTATATTTTCATAAACAATTAAAATACAAAAATGAAATAATATGCAATAAGTACTTTGAAGTGGCAAGAAATACAAAAGTGAAACTCGCACGTGCCGTCCATCTTGTATTTATAACTAACTTTTAAAATTATAGTTTTTGTAATAATCATAATAAATCTGGATATTCTTTCAAGTCTGTTCTTTGAAACTATTCTAAAGAAATATTTTGTCTTATACATGTTTGGTCTTTTATAGAAATAATGCGATATATTATACTTTCTTCTATGAATTTCTAATGCGCAACAATCAAACAGGACGTGGAATTCATCGCGTATGGCATTGTCAATTTGGCATAGATTACATTATCAACAGGTAGTGTATGATTACTTGTAAGAATTTAAAAAATCCAAAGGCTCAAATAGACAGAGGGCTGCATTTGCACACGGCACGCTATCTCCCCCGCCAATCAGCGCTCATAAATTCAGGGGTGTGTCAGCTTTTCGACTTTGTTTACTCGAGGTTGTGAGTAGCGGTAAATGTTTTATGGCAATGTCTGGAATGAAAAAAAAACCAAGGCTATTATTTGCTTATTGTTCAGCAATGAGCTGACAAACAGTTGACTGCTTAGCCCATGAAAATGATGGCATAGATGGTGAATGTGATATCTTGTAATGTAAGCCAGTGAAAAGTAAAGGTATCTCGTGGCTATACACTTTCTGAAATACACTAATTTACGTTGTAAATACCGTGCATTACTCTCTTTGACCGGCCGACAAGTGTATGATTGCAGAATGCCAGAAAAAAAGCTGCTTACAATAAAATACATGAACGGTGCTACGGTAAGCACTTCCATGTGTTTTCTGGCACTCGTACTAAATACATGTAGCTGCATAAAAATTATAGTTGATAATCTTGTTTTTATGCGCTCTGTTTGTAAAGTGGAACTGGCATATCAGGGATGTTCGTTTTTTTCTTCCTCGTGTAGGTGGCATGTATGGAACTCTGAAGACAAGCAGTTTGCATGTACTAGTGGTGGCAGCTCAGACAATAGGTCTACTGGTGGCGCATGAAGTGCACGTGTGAGCAGTCGAGAAGTGTATTAGGGTCACGGGTGAACATTGGCTAGGCTCACACAATGGAAGTTAGGGAACGGTTCAGACAGTTTGTATTTAAGTTTTACATTACTGTGAAGTTAGCGTTCCTAAGGTGTAGTGGTAGCACGTTCAGACTTGCATGCTAAGAGATCCTGGGTTCGATTCCTAGTAAGGACAGGAAATTTTCTAGTGCCAGGGTTTTGGGTCTATCCTCTCAAGACTGATTTTTTAAAAAAAAATCGATCTTTCATGGTAATGTAGAATCTCTAATGGCACCCTTTGAAGATAATATCAGTGCGGGCTCACAGCACTCACCCTTAATGATAATGAACAGATTAAAATATAAGCCTTTCCACGTGGTTATACATGGTACGAACAAAGATAATTTAATGCTTATCTTGTATAGTGTGCCAACCAAAACTATAAATCTATAGCCTATAATAGATCTATATTCTCCTTCTTATTTCCGGTGTTGCTTAGAACTCTGTTATTTTCTGAAATGACAAGCGGTGTTTGGATTCTTCCTAAATTCTACACCTGAAACAACGGAACAATTCTTAATTACAAAAATGATCGTGGAAGTTGTGGATTGGATTAATGGGTAGTAGTAGTAGTAGTAGTAGTAGAAGAAGTAGTAGTGGTAATAGTAATAGTAGTAGTAGTAGTAGTGGTAGTAGTAGTAGTAGTAGTAGTAGTGGTAGTAGTGGTAACAGTAGTAGTAGTGGTAGTAGTAGTAGTACTTGTGTTCGTGTATGTGTGTGTGTGTGTGTGTGTGTGTGTGTGTGTGTGTGTGTGTGTGTGTGTTATGTGTGTGAGGTGCATACATCGGAGTGACAATTGTCCGAATGTATGAAGGTGATGTAGTAACAATAGAATCCCAATGATAGCATGGTATATCTTATCAAACTGAAGATGAATATCTTCCTTTAGCCCTCTTCCCTCCCCGGTTTCAACGCTGATGTTGTAAACCAATAACAAACAAGACAGAATCACACCCTAATGCACAATTACGGGGAATGCCGTGCGCTGCTCCAGGCTGTGCACGTGCGTGTGTGTTTTGTTAACGTTTTGTTTTTGTCTCGTTCTCTCGCCGAACTGTGCAGCACCGCGCACCTGCCCGAAACGAACACCCACTCGTCTTTACTTACAGCTGGAACGTTATGTGTTTACGGGGCGCCGGCGAGCACAATACCACATCACTTTCTGAGATAATGAATCCCCTCTTTCTCCTTTTAGTTGTAGGGGAAGCGCCTGTTTATTTTCCATGTCAAACAGTGCAAGGAGCGATACAGGGGGTTTACCTCGTCATGTTAAAAACTGAGTAAATTGTTACAGGGGAACGTTTAACATACAAAGCTTACAGGCCGTCTCGGGATTTGTGCCTGTGTATAGATATGAGGATGCCAACAATACCTGACACAAAAGTATGCAATTTTAAATAGTGCATATAAAATCAGAACATTGACTATGGGGAGAGTGGAAAGAAGTTAGATTTAAATTTCAAAGGCTTAGATAGATGCAAATACTTTTGTAGATTCGAAATAGGTGGGGTTTTGCCACTCATGTATAAACTGTGTGATTGTTGCTAAGTGGGCAAGGATACCCTGTTTACGCTGTGAAAAGGCTTAACATGTCAGGCAGCCTGATTCACTGCCCAAGTTCTTAAAATCTGATTGGTCTTTGCGCACTTTTCTATGTATCAAACTTTGGAAGAAGAGGACCAAGTTATGAGGAGTGTAAAATTTTATAAAGCCAACAGGGGCAAAAACGTGGCTTCTTCCTACCTAAACTTGGACTTGGGAGCTCCCTTTCTCTACTCCTCCGTTAGTGTGGGTCTTAGAAGAACTAGATTTTTCATCGTCAATCAAGAACCCTTCTGCCTGTGTTTTAGTTGAGTAAACGCTGAAAAACTCATTTATCTTTGTTTTCGACATTCAGTTATTTTGAAATGGCGTACTAACTGGCTGTTTTATCATTACTACTATTATTAGAACACTCAGTAGTATATGCCCTGGGAATTCGTTTCTTAGCAATGTTGATTCCTTTCGTAGAATGGGGAATTAGTCTAATATATATACTGGTATATATATAAATAAATAAATAAATAAATAAATATATATATATATTTATATAGATATATATATAAGCTCGACAGAGTATAGTATATAGTATATATATTTGATCTATCTAAAATCTTCCATTTTGTTTATTAGAAGTTTTCTGCCGTATGAATACTGATGATTTTGATTCAATGTGTGCTGATCATGATTCAGAAGATGCCAACAATGGCAACGAGGGGGAGCTTAGGGAAAAAAAGAAACACAAAAAAGAAAAACAAAAAATAGAAGAACAGTCATACACACATCGTTGCTTTAACCTTTTTTTTTTAACAGCAGCAACAGCATCAGCAGCAACAGCAGCAGCTGATAATGAAGTGCCAACTGGCACTATATTATGACGTGTGGCAAGGTTTGTATCAAAAGAAATCATATCGACTTTATGTTACCCGGTGACAGATCTATAAACCTCTCTCAAATTACAATCGCGATGTCTATAACAGCCACACCTCTGATTACTCGGCTTTGATGTTGCCACAGGTAAAAATAACAAACTAACAGTTCCTCATTGAATGAATGGTTGATAGATCTAAGCCTACAGCATTGACACAGTGGGGAGGGAGCACGGAGAAGCAATCCAACTCAACCATGCTTACCCTCGTCCCTCTTATTTTTTGCGCTTTATTAATCAAAGCCTTGCTATTTGTATCTACTTAACATGAACAGAAGCTTCGAAGTACTATCCAGAAGTTCCCAGTCTGTGAATATAAAAACCTCGTAGACTTACTCTAGGTAATACATTTCCCTATCACCTTCGGAAAAAAAAACAACAACATTTTGGGATGAGCACACAAGGATTTAAGCTCCGCTTGCAAGCTTAGGAGCATCCCTGGAGGTCTGTATATATTAGCATGTCATGCACCATATGTAAATCCGCCTATATCGTCTCTATTATCATAAATCTCCTTTCCTTCAGCTGGATTTTTGTTCTTGGAAAGAGGGAGACATCGCATGGAGCTTTCTGCAGGTCAAAGGGTCAATGCTGACTTCCATTGCGGGGTCATGAGGTGGTAGCGCCTAGTAATGAGACGAAAGCAACCTGCAAAGAGGCACAACAGCAACTAACTGCTGCACCATGACAACACGCCAGTGCGCTCCGTCCTCAGAGTTCAGCACTTTATTTAACCCTCAACGACATGGCCATTGTACCCTGCCCTCAGTGTTTGCCAGACTTTGCCCCTTGTAACATTTTCCACTTCTTAAGAATAAAAATTCAGAAAGAAATGGAATTGGATTTGAAATTGTATAAGAGATATAGGCGGATTCAAAGATGGTGCTCGACATGCTCATACAATCAGTTCCAGGGCTGCTTCTATGCCTGGCTGGGGCACTGGTACCAGTGACTCCCAGTAGACTGATTCAAAGGTGATGGAGGAATGTACTATCAGCGTTAAGTCTAAGTGCTTCTATAGGCACACTTCAGAGACTTTCGGATGGCACCTCGTAAATTCAGCGTTTAATAATACACACGGTTTGGCACAGTGACTAATACTGACTGGCAGGATGTGCTAAGCTTGAAGGAGTATGGCAGGCAGGAGACAGTGAATAAGATAGACTGGCAGGATGTGCCAAGCTTGGAAAAGTATTACAGATGGGTAAAAATGAGATCTTATTGGCCCTTAGAGAAACAATAGCTGAGGAAGAGAGTGAGACGGTGGAGAGGCTGCGGACCCTCTGGGTCAGGCCAGGAAGGAAGACATCAAGAGAGGAAATATGTGGACAGATCAGATTCCACTAAAATCAATCACTAATGGGCGCCGTCTGTGTCTTCCATGATGAAACTCGCACCCATATAGGTATGATCATCACGAAAGGGCTATGATATATAACTACCACCCCCATTCCCCCACCACTCATTCTGAAGAGGGTGAGCACCGCTCTTGTAGACCGTTGCGAGTACCTTCCGTCTCTGGAGACCTTCACCCAGGAGCGAGAGCCAAACTCATTTTTTTTCCTTTTACTCCCATAATGTACAAATGAGAAACAAATGTTATGCATTTTCCAGACGTAATTATAGCAGTATCACACCCATACATCTTAACCCAGTTCAAACTGCGTTCGTGTTTTATAATATAAAAAAGATGAACTGAGCGTAATAAAACATTGAAATTAAATGTTAAAAAGCACTTAGACTAGCTGCAGTTCATCTCATTATTTTGCGATATTCTTTCGATGCTATCCCCACAGACCACTGAGCTCCAAGCTCCTTGCTGGACATTAGAAAATAATAAGGACTTACTGGGATCGTTAACAACACTACACTAAAAAGTCCCTTCTATGAAGAATGAGTTACAGCTTACTTTACGGCCTCTATTCATAGAAGGTTTCATAATGAGTATGAACATGTCAGGTGTGCTGTGATGGTGTTTCCAGCAACAAGTAACAAGTAACAAGAGTTAGAATTACAGGTATGTGAATCTAGTCGCAAACTAAAGATCTATCTCGCATCCTCTCCTGTTTTCGTGCAACTGATTGTGAAGTGCGGTTTATTCACTGCGGGGGGCGGGGGGAGGCAGTAGTGTGCGCATAGCAGCAGTCGTTAATGGAAGACATGGAAGACGCCACCCTGTTAGCTTGAAACTTCAATGAATATTGTAAGCAGCATTTTCTGTGAATTCAGAGGATGAAGATAATTTTCAAGATTTCTGCATAATTCAAAAGTTCCTGTTAGTGACTGTGGAGTCTAAACAATACTTGGTATTGGTATGCTAAAAAACTTACATTTCAAAAAGCCTCTTCAGAATTGGCTTTTGGAACCTCCAGGATAATCAAGATATATCACGGTCATAAAGCTTTCATAGAAAACCCCAACCTACCAGCCTCTAACCTCCTTGCATCGTCTGTTTCTCTGATTAATATTGCCTCTCCCTCCTTTTTTTAGAAAAAAAACTGAAAACCTCGCAACACTAGCTTGCTACCGCAGTTCAAGTAACATAGCGCAAGAAACACGTGTTCCTTAGGTATATTTTCACTTCCCTTACCCTTTCCCTGACTTGAGAAAACTAGCGGTGGCAAACATGTATGTCGCAATATACAGCATTCCATCTCTATTTGCTATCCATTTGCCATTATTAATTCTTACCCACGATTTGTTCCAAGCTGCCACCAAGCAGCAGACTTGGCCACCGGTCTGCGTTTTTTGCATTGCCTACAAAGTAATGTAATATCAACAAGGAATAGTGCTTTCATCAACAAAGCGTAGGCTGGCAACCACTGAGGCAATACCTTCGGTTATATTTCCCAAGTGTTTACTTCCCTTTGTTTTTTAAGCTAAGCTCTTATTGGTGGACATCCAAGAAAATACAGCTGGTAAATATGGTACCTACGTTAACTGCTTGAGAGGAGGTTCAGTAATACAAATATTGAAGACGTGCCACCCACGTTCCGCTCCATTTTCTGATGTACTTGGATGACTTACAGACGGTATAGAAATACAGTGTCTGCACTAACTCTAGGTGCTGCAGTTCTACCTGCGACTCAGGGTTGATGACTCCGAATATGTCGTAAGGAATGGTCGTCAATTAACTCATATCCAGTGAAACTGCCCCAGGTTTGACGTGTTGCACTTCACAAAGACGACCTTTTACACGTAGCCTTGTCTTACATGACATATACCACCTGAGCTGACGACAACAATCCCTGGCAGACTTTCAATTAAGAATTGTGAGTGGGTTTTGTGATAAAACAAACCTGTTTCTATAGCCACCGGGGGCAGATATACGGTAGGGAAGCTGGGGCAACCAATAAAACTGGATTTTACTGGGCTCCAGTGTAGTGAAAAAAGATTCGATGTTCACCATGTACCAATCTGGTGCTTTGCGGCAGGTGTTAGGGAACCAGCCATCACGATACTCCCCCCACACACCTATCCAAGTTACGCATCTGACTGAGCAGTACATCCATAACGTACACAGTAGCAGCTAAAAAACTCAGGTGTGTGCCATCACACTGAACAGATTCCCAGGACAGTTGAGTAAAATACACAATCTTTTGTTTAAGCTTTTCTGTTATGACATTCCTGGATGGATGAAATAATCATTTCAGGCAAACGAAACTGACACAACTGAGAAAACAACCGTTAAA
>JAWQUT010000143.1:699210-711647 GCA_033807755.1 Ellobium chinense
ACACACACACACACACACACACACACACACACACACACACACACACACACACACACACACACACACTTCAAAAAAGCAATAACTTCCTTGAAAATCACACGCCCGCAGTCGGTTAATAATACCTTTGTGGCCAATAAAATTTTGGCTTTCCCGTTGGTCTTATCTACCCGCTGCGTCTCTGAGACCATCCATTACAATCCATCCACGCGACGCGTTCTAATGTTAGTTCCGTGCCAAAAGCAAAATGCACTATGCTTTTATTGCACGTTTGTGAAGAAACTTAGTCTCCTGCGCAACGGTATAAAGCGTTTGACAGAAACTCCTTCAAACATCAACGTGTGCTCGTAGCAAAGTAGAGTGCTTCGGAAGTGGGGACGACGTGACCGTTCGGCTAGTGAGTCATCCACCCGATCTTGAGACTGTCAAGTCTGAGGTTTACGGCTTCGGCTCTCGGGTCGTACGTCTTATGTTGCTGTCTTCTTGAGAGCGGCAAATGACTCAGGTGTAAAGCAGTGGCTGGCTTTAGAGCCAGGGATTGAAACACGACGACTAATAATGGCTGTCTTATGTATGTCATTGTAATCACATAATGTGTATTGAACTCTGTGTTTTTATTAGGTGTGAGGTGTATGACATTATAAAACAAGTTTCCAACGGCCAAATAGAAAGTCATACTTTTGTTATTCATATACATGAGTCAGGTCTACTTTACCCTTTCTAGAATGAGCGGAGAAGGAGGCAGTAATGTCGTATGTAATCCCAAATTGAGCTGAACAATGAAGTGTGTTATGAAGAGGAATATTTTGATACGTTACAGATTTTTACTCTGAGGTTCCAGGTGTAAAAATTACCAAACGTTACCTTTCGTCAATGGATTGTGAATAGATCTGAATGCTACAGACTTTGCCCATTCGCAAATCCAGCCTCTCATGAAAGGGGCTACGCAGTGTTATTCCCCACTTAAGAAAGCATAATTTTAGAGATTGCGACAGTTTTGGTCACAATAATAGTTTACTACTATACCCAGAAACATTTTATTATGCCAACTACCACATCTACCACTACCACCACCACCATCACCACCTTGACATCTCTACTGCTCCCCCTCCTACTACTTCTACTACTGCTTTTGTTGATAGTACTACCCACAGCTGCTGCTACAACAACAACAGCAATAGCAATTACTACAGCTGTTGCTAACACCACTGCCACAAGCACTTCTCGTACTACCATGGATCTTAAGATCATCGACTATGAAAAGTTGAAAGGCATGTTTGAGGCAAGGTGAAAAGTAGATATCTCATTAAACAGCCAACCCATTTTCAAAATTCTTTTCAACTTCTCTTCCTCCCCCCCCCCACCTTTTTTTTCTTTGTTCCAACGATTTCATTAAAAAAAAACACCAGCCCGAGATAGAAAAATTAACAGGGCTTATTAGCTTGAATGTATAGCCAAGTCTCCAGGGGTCAAAACATTTTTATATATATACACCTTCGGGGAGAATTTACCTTTTTGCAATGTGAAGCCCACTCGAAAGAGCCAAATGTTTTGAATTCCCAAGTGTGTAGCTTTAGGTGCAAATGGTAGGTGGATACATTTTTTTTTTTTAAACAGGAGAAGGGGGCTGGGAGGGGAAATTTTACGCTCAGGTCGGACCAGAGGTCTAATGAATGTTTTCTGAAATTTGAGTCACGGCTCTTGAAACTAGGGGGGGATTTGCAATCCGTCTTCTCGCCTTAGGATGTGTTGCTGTTGGTCTACCCAAAATGGCGGCTCTGGAAATGAGCAAGGTGGGGCGGATGGATGAATGCGATACGAATAGTTGGTGAGCTTAAAGGCGGACGAGCGGAACTGGAAACAGGGATGGGCAAGGCAAATAATTCAAAATTCCTCGATTCGCTATTCTGAAGATTCGCAGTAAAAGAATCCGAATCCGAATCCGAATCTCGAATTTCAAACTTAGGTCACAGGAACAGTCGTTAAAATTACCAAAAAAAAAACCCAAAACTAATTTGATGCCTACTCGTATGAACTTGCGTGCGAAAATATAAACCAAAGGCAAGCTAAAATTGGTCGAGCTGAAACCCGAATCAGCGGAAAATTTGTCGAACATGAATCTTGGCTCTGCGATTCGACAAGGACGTATTCTGTGTTCGAACTTGCCCCTACCTAACTAAAAGAAATTGGAAAGTGGAGGGATATCTCAGAAACTGTCTCCCCCCAGCTACAAAATTCTTAAGCAGGAAGCTCATACCGCACTCATAAATTGATGTCTTCGCTTATCCGCATACATTTTACATGAATCACAGAATTCCCCTTTCTTACGACGCTCTTCCGTTCTTTCCCGCTCGTTCTCAGATAACACTTCATGTTGATGTATAAATAGATTTCTTTGCTCGTCCAAAACACACCTTTACATATATAAAGATGCATACAGACACTCACACTAAATACACACATACCGTGCACACGCTCGCGCCCACACAGACGCACATACACGCACATACGCATACGCACACGCACACACATATACACAAATCACACTATACACGGTGTTCCATGTCGACCTAAGCCCACAGTGGGCTCTTGATATTCGCAATATTCATGTTTACCGTAATTATTATTACTCTCCCTTCTCCCCCTTCTCCGAATCCCTCCTCCATTTATCGTTGTACTGTATAATAGTCACGAATCTCTTTATTGCTTCAAAGCCTACAATTTTCATTGGTTTTGTGAACTCCATCCTTCTCCTCTCACACATTGCCTTGCCTCGTCTAAGCAACTCACTTTCCTCGTCAGGTGTGAGTGTGAGAAGCGCAGAGCGATATCTGGAAACCTATGTGATCTTGGAATTTTCGAAGTTGCCTATCTCGCTCAACTCACATAGTAAAAGGTTGAGACTGAGAGAAAGTAAAGCCCCACGCTGAGATGTTAGCTCGCTTGCGTGATTTAGACTAGGTGTGTTCCCCATTATTTTCTTTTCGTAAAGGGATCTTTGAACCGGGTGAATAATGGATGTTTACATTACCGCTTATTTTATGTTAAATGTGTCTGCAAATGATGCTTGCTTATTTACAAAGACCCACTGCGTTGAACGTATTTATTTTTGTTAATGGAGGTCGTAAAGCGCAGGGGACGGGACAAACATATAGGAAGAAGAAGACTCAAGGCGGAGGTGAGAAAAAGGTGCACATGGTTTAAAAACCGTGCACGGGCCTAAAATAGATCTTAATAATGAAACTCATACGCATGCTGTCAGGTCGTTGCAAGCACTCACTCTTTCACAACTACTCTTTATAGGCGCAGAAATAAACCTTTCGTATGATTTTGAAGTTTTGAAAGTTCCCCTTGGTGACATGTTCGAGTTTAACTCGTATGTTTCAATCTGCAAGCTCAGTCCTACACGAGTTTCCAAAATGGTAAAAACTAGGGGGCAAGTACAAAACGAAGAAATAAATGGTTTGGTGACCACTCACTGTATTTACGATATAAAAACATTTAATGTTTTAGTTTTATAACTTAGTTCACGTTTGTGTCAGTGAGAAATATAATCATTTGTAAACTGTCAACACAAAGAAATTACACCTAGACAAGAGGGCAATAACAGAATGGCAGGCTTGCAGCTATTGGCATGGCTATACAGTTATAGGTCAATGAAACATTCACTTTGGCCTGAACTGAAGGTAGCCATCCGCTTAACATGCTGCATGGTAAACCCGAAACTTGCAACGATGTCTGAAATTTAGCTGCGGCTTTACCATTACCTTTAATGAGAATAAGTTAAGACGCGAGGTAAACAAAGTTCAAGCAGTAATGTATATCTTCCTAGTTTTCATGGGGTATATTGAAGTTTATCAAAGGTGACAACTCAGCGTCCTACTACGCCAGTACACATTCCGTTCATATTTATGCCCAAAATATTTGGCAGTTTGCATGACGAGGCAACCCAGAGAATATTGCAGAGATGGCATCCTCCCTATTTGAAGAATGTTTGTCTTGAATTTGCACACCTCCACCTCTAGTGAGATAATGAACGTTCAAATATGCTACTCCTTCGTAACGAAATTCGCATCTAGAAAAGCGCTGTACTGGAGGTTAGTACATCATGGACACGATAATTTCTGGAAACAAAAGCCGTGTTTACCGACTCACATATGACTTAGTACGTGTTCATATCATCCCTGTTGAAGTCTAACATAGTATTCCAAAAATTTAATGAGATTTAATTTTGAGAACTTAGAGTCGCTTCTGATGTGGAATAGGTTTTTTTTTTGTTACCGCGGACAGTATCTCATCGGCAATGATCATTAATCTACATCGTATACTTCGAACTTTGTATTGAACTAGAAAACACAGAAGTCTTCCTTCACTGATTACACCAGAACGCGTTCGTTTTCCAACCGATTCTCTAACGCTTTATGGGGGAAGGGGGGGGGGGGGGGGGNGGGGGGGGGGAGGTGAGCTCATGTTTTTGCTATCAGAATGCTTTTAGGTGTGCATTAAACGAATGGAATAAAAACTTCAGGTCTGTCATTTCCTGGCAAGCTGAAAACATGTTCTGCATTCTGTTATTACGCTTACCTTGCTCCCTCCCCTTCCCCACCTTCCTCAGTAACTTACCTACACTTTTTGGTTCAACTTAAGCTTGAGCAACTGTATTATGGATTCTTAGGTAAGGTAGGCTACAGGAATATCAGCTTTTTATACTCGTATAATTCGAAGAGATTTTGCTTAATGGAGAAAACTGTGTATAATAGAAATGAGAACATATTGCGCTGGAATCAACCATTTGGGACTTCGGAACACTTGGGATTTGACAACTGGACATCGACAAACAGCATCAGCTATAGTTTTATACATCTTTAGTACATGGACAAATATGAAAAGTAACTTAAGATCCACACAGTTGACTAACGATGAACATAGCCAAACAAACTGCCAGGTGAGTTGACAATTAGCAGGAAGCGACAAACCGTCCGACTTAACGACCGATCGACCAAATAAGCCACTCACCCACTCACTCACTTACTCAACCGATCGATCGACCAACTGACTGACTGACTGATAAACCACCCACTCACCCACCTAGCAACTAGTCATCCAAACCTGTCACTGATAGTACCACTGTTAAAAGACCGATCATCCGACCGACCGATCCACCAAGCAACCAACCAAGCAAGCAACCAAGCGACCAACCAACAACCAACCAACCAAGCAACCAATCACCCAAGCAACCAAGCAACCAATCAACCAGCCAATCACCCAACCATACTGACACTGATAGTACAAATGTGACGAAATGCAACAGCCATTGATCACCACCATTATCATCACCATCATCATCATCATCATCCTTATTACTACTTAACGAACAACGACGAATGTCAAAAAATGATTATGCACCTCCTCCATCATCATCACTACTATCACCACCACAACCACAATCACCATCACCACCATCACCACTACAACCACCACAACAACACCAAATAACATGTACTCTCTCTACTTACCATCCACACCGCTTCCTTCATAGGCCATCTGGACCTCGTGACGGCCCTCCATCTTGGGCTCATACTCGACACAGATGGTGCCATCGGAGTTATCACGCACGTGCGGCCCTAATCCGTTACCGGAAGGCATTCTGTCTGTTTGCTGTCAGAGCCTGAGGAAGAAACAAGGAAAGCAAAGGCTACTGAATGGATTGAGGAACTGATTGATGAATGGGATGGTTGATTGATTGTTTGATCTATTGACTGATGTGCTGATTGGTGGACTGATTTTCTTGATTTATTGATCGATGAAGTTTTTCTTTTATGTTTAACCAGTACATCACTGGTAATTAAGTATGACCAAATATCACTTGTGGTTTGGGCTTTTTTGCCAATAAATTTTGTTCACACCTTGCTCAAGCTTTATTTAATCCTTGAGTAATGAAGAAAATACCCCTTACAATAGGTAAGCCAGGACTGGAGGACTGGTTGGTGGATCCTCCTAGAAGAACATGCTCATGGTCAGGCCTTGGCATTGTAGGCATGGGTAGACCTACATACATCTTCACACAAACAGTAACATTGTAATCAGTCTTGTTTGTCGGAAGCTAGTGTTACAAATGTCGGCCATGAACTGGATATAGGTCTATCTCATTTCAAAAGATATTCATCGCACTACTTTATCTTGACATTTTGGTGAAGAAACACCATTTTCTAAAACATTTGTTTTCAGTCTTCAGAGATCAGTAGTTTGATAGATTAACTTTATAGTGTTTATCGACAAAAGGGAGTGGTGTTTGCGCCTTCAAGTGGAGGATGGAGATTGGGAAGTAAGTAAAGGACTGTCGAGAAGTGATAAGCATGTGGAAGGGTGCGTTTATAGTGATTTTGCAACAGAAATAAGACAAAAAACAAAAAGGATTCACTCTTCAGTAAACCGATGTCTAAGTTAGCAAATGTGGTTCCATCTCATATTATTTTTTATCTACGTCTGTTTATCTACTCCATGGAAACTTGATGCCAAAACGAAACTGGCTTCCAGACAGATTAGGCGAACTGTCACGAGCATCTTGTCTGCGGTGTAACCTAGCCCTTATATCGGTGTTGGATATCGGATACTCTTCAGCTATTTTTGCATAATGATAACATGCTCTCACTGTTATCAAACTCGGGATCAGGTGTATAGCCCGTACATTCTAAGAGCGTAGGATAGCACCTGGATGGAGTGAACAAGAAATCGAGAAAATAGAGATTCAGAGACAAGCACTGCACTGAAATTTTGTTGAAGAGTCTAAATAAGAAGCAAGCTATGTCGTTCTGTTGAGTCTGATAATGTGTCTTCGAATTTTATGAAGAGATAAAGGTACACCGCATTGGTGAACAACGCTGCATGCAAAAGTATTTTACGATTGCGCAAGCGCAAGAAACCGTGGGAAGTGGCAGCCAGGGAATGTAGAAGTGAGGGGTTGAGAATGTCTTAATACCAAATTACATCAGCAATAAAGATTTACATAAGACGCCATGGTAGAGCAATTATTCAAATGTCAATATTTACAATCATTTTCATATTGCACGTGTTAACGTTTAAGATCGTAAAGTTGGTTTTTTTTTTTTTGATGTAAGTCATGTGGAATATAATATTGTATGTCAACAAGGATGATATTATAATTATGAATAATATATGTATAACAGGCTTTACAAAAATGTATGCATAGACATAGATCTAGAGTGCATGTGAACCAAGGAAACCAGTAAACAGAAAAGAACTATTCGGAATTCAGAAATGGTTCTGAGAAAAGGTGCATAAATCATGTTTTGGCCCAGGCAAAGAGATCCATTTCTGAATCTAGAGATTAGTTGGATAGTTAGGAGTATTAATGTTAGATTCACATGCCCCATTCTTGAGAATTTGCTGTAGAATTTCTGACGGTAACGAGAACGCTTGATAAATGCAAACTCACAAATAAATAATGTGTGTAAGAGTTTTACATTATTCTTGGCGTGGAACTGGGTTTCCAGTGGCTATGGTGTGCAAATGGTGTCAAAAACCCTCACAGGGTAATAGCCAAACGATGTTCTTGCCACACATGTTCCTCTCTTGGAATAACATCAACAATGGCTACAAACGATTGTCGGTTACCACTATCGCTGAAAAGCCGGGTTCGAATTGGTGAGCTGCCAACAAACTCTGCTTGCGGTAATGTCTTCATTTTTGTCAATGTTTAGAGACGTAACATCACACATTTTTGAGAACGACAGGGGCGAACGTCTTTGAGGGCGAATGGATTAAAAGGGAACACTTCCAGCTGTGATCCCCCTCTTTGTTCAGAATTGAGTTACGACAAGTTGCTTTGATGTTGGAACATTGATCCAGTAACCTGGTTAATGCTTTGTCAGCGGAGATTTGGAGTGGAGACTTATCGTCGGTCGATAGTGAAAATCTGGTACTTTTCAGGTTGTAATGTGAACTGCATAGTCACTTGATGATATAAATCAAGTTGGTAAAATCTTGAGACTTTCTCAAGAAAATATGATTCTTGATTTAGTGCAGGACTGGGGCTAGGGCTGTAAAAGCAAAAGCACATTTGACGCCTTAAATTAAGGGGGGGGGCGGCTTAGGCAATACGTCGTGACTCTCCGAAGTGAGCGCTCTCTTTATCTAACCCGGCCTTCTAATCCCAACCCAGACCAGATCTTCGAAGAATCCCTGATTTTGCCACCAAGATGAGGAAAGAGATGATCTCGGTCAGAATAGGCCACTGCAACCGACTTACGAGCCTCTCTACAGATTCCAGAGTTCGCGAACCCGGCAATAAGGAAGATTTACACCGAAAATCATCAGTTAGGAAGTAAAAGATGGCAGGAAAATATTATATTCAAGTCCCATTGAGCTCTAAAACAAGGGATCCGATCCCCTCCTCAGAATTAAATATGACACGTCCATCTCAAATTAAAGAACTGCTTTTGCAGACACTTTGGCCCCAAATTGAAGATATTTTCTCCGAGTTTTTTATGAAAAAGAAAGTAAGTGAAAGTTTTCCCATCTGTTGCATACCGGCTGAATGTTGCAACATCTTTTCGATGATTTATGATGAGTGAGAACATATGACGGCTATCGTCTTATGATTGCAGGTGACTAGTATCGTCCTGTATGCCTGAATAAACCAATAAGTAGGCGCAGATCCTCTGTGACGGAATCAAATTCAAACTGATAATAAATACTCTTATGAAGAAAATGAGTGGCTGCAGTGCCGATATTTGAAACATTAATATCTGTTGGCCGATACATGTGAATCTCTTACCTTTGATGTTTATTAGGAACACAATTTCTGTGATGGAATCATAATCAAAAGAGACGATCCCAAGAAATCTGATTGACTAATGCAATTTGAAATATTTGTTTTCATTGGTTGACAGATTTATGACTTTAACGTATGTAATTCTTCTTCAATAAATAGAAAAATAAGCCGGAGATTAAGATCGACGTAACTATGTTTTCAGGAGACTTTCATTTAAGCCGGTATCGATGTAATTTAGTATATATTTTTTTGTAGAATCGGGGGCATAACTCCCCATCCTATTTCCAATACCACCAGATCTTGAAAACGTAGTCATAAGTAGAAGTGAAAACGTTTAACCATCAGCGCACCTGTGCCAAATGGATACGTGCGAGCGTAATTGTAAGATTTGCACTTTAACACGGAGTCTGAGTTCAAGAAAAAAAAAATTACTAAACCACTCGAGTAAACTAATTATGAAGACATAAATATTATAAAAAAAGAGACGGCCACGGCTTTTCGAATCATTTTGTGGAAAAACACCTGCATCTCCTCCATAATTCCGGAATAAACAATAGATAAACAAACCACCTGATACAAGAAAGAAGGGATTTATTTAGAATGCAGGCAAACCCATACCAGACACAGGTAAATATTTGTTATTAATTTAACAAAAAGGAGATAGGCAAACATCCCCAATGTAACAGAGTTGACAGGTATGAACTTTATTTTTTTATGTTTGGATGTAGTCTGACATCTATTAGGTTTGGGCAGATTTGAAGCCTACAAGATTCGAATTTGAATTCGAATCCAGAGCTAGGATTGTATAGATTCAAAAGTGGATTTGAATCCAAGGGAAGGAGGGAGGGTAGGGTATTTATGGAATCTGCGCTTGTAGTCCTTTGTGTAACAGAGTGTGCCTGGTACCCGAAATGAAAATAATTAACAAAAATGAAACTAGGACAACATGAAACTATTGATCCCGTATAGGTACAGATATGACTACGTTTTTTGTGAGCTATCTTAAAAGACATGGGGTTTCTGACAATGTACCTTTATTTTGAATAAACTTTAAGGGTTACAGCTATACATTCTCACAGAGACCAACATTTTAAAATGGCGCAGGGATTTCTTGTGAACCGATCTTTTTTTTTCAGGCATTTATTTCCTGTGAACCAAAAGATTCACATCTGGACCAATAATTTGGGATTGGGGTGTGGATTCGATTCCAGGACAAGGAGAATGGATGGTTTCGAATCTGGATTCAAATCCTGCCCATTACTAACACCTACGTTTTCAATTCGTACAGGCGTGCTAATAGTACAGCGGAGTAGTAAAAGTCTTATTTAATGTTTCCTTGTTTTAACATTTGAAACATTTGCCGGAAACGTACGCAGTCACATGACATGACGGGTGATTCTCAAAACTGTAAGAGGAGTAATTGAAAAAGCAACGAACATATTTTGTAGTTATGTCACTTAGCAGCTTGCAGGGAAAAGACATTTTAATGAAAAACACAAAATAAAAAACACAAATGAAAAGAACTGGGTACCATAATATCTGTTCTCAAATTTCCCAAATCCTGTTTGAGTCCGTTTTCTCAGATAACTTCAAATATAATTTGGTTGAAATCATCTTTCTGCATTCCTGATAACAATTCGAGAGTGCGAATGAGAGAGAGAGAGAAAGAAAGAGAAAAGAGAGAGAGAGAGCACACAGAGAGTTAGAGAAACAGAGAGAGAAAGGCAGTCACTGAAAGGGAGAAAGAAAGAAAGAAAGAAAGAGAGAGAGAGAGAGAGAGAAAGCGAGCGAGCGCGCACAGAGAAATAGAGAAACAAGGGGAGAGAAGGGAGGGAAAGACAGGGGATGAGAGAAAGAGACACAGAGAGAGAGAGAGAGAGAGAGAGAGAGAGAGAGAGAAAAAGAGACACACAGAGAGAGAGAGAGAGAGGAGTTTTTATCGTTTAATGACACCACTTAAGCTTATTTTTTTATTTAGATCTATCTGTGTCTTAAATGAGAGAATGCCGGTAGTTATTTTGAAACATGCCATAACTCGAGCCCAACACGCTCACTGGGCAAAGGATTAAATAGATACCGTCATGGATACACTGAACTGAAGTCTTTGGGGCTGAAGTATCACTTCACACATGGTAACCCTTCACTTTCTATGATTTCAAACTGTCCTGGCACTTTGAGAATTTGAACATTCAGAATGAGAAATGGGAACCCTTGCACGATTGGTCTCATAAGCATCTTGATCGATCGAATACTAAATTTGCAGGTGCGGCGTTTGGCGTGGGGCCAGTGCATAGGGTCTCGACGTTTCCACATGATGTCATGAAATATAGCAAGCAGCGGGGTAGGGGAAGGAAGACGGGAGAGGGGAGGGNGGGGGGGGGGGGGGGGGTTCACCCTCCTCAGGCGCAAGTCCAGGGGGGAAGCAATTCCGAGGGCGAATGGAAGGGAAAGGAGAAGGAGGGAACACCAGGGTGAAGTAAGAATAGGTCGGAACATCACAGTGAACATACTTTAGGGTTCAGCAGCAGCTGTGATTTTCGTACCTTATTACACGGGCCATGTAATGGTCCTGTAAAGTACACTTCAAAAGACAATCAGTGATTTTATGATTATATAGACCCTACGTCCCAAGGTACATTTACTTCCTGTATATTGTAGGAGAATGAACATTAACGTCATTCAGACGTCGTCTCGGTTGAGATCTCATAACTCCGTGAACAACAGGGGAAGGTGGCAAACCCCAAAACTAGTCTACACTGAAAGATTGTGTGGGACATGTAATGAAATGGAGGATAATTTTCATTTTTTGATGTTGTCCAAAATTTAAAGAACTGTTTCTTACCATAAAACTTATGTACATGGCCTAGCATGTTTAAATTCATCATTTTTTTGAAATGGGTGAAAGGTGACAAACTGAAATCATTGGTAGAAATTTTTTGCTACAAAATGTTGAAAACAATACAGTGATTCAGTTCTGTGATATCTCCTGATAGCATGAATCCCAGTGTGAATGTGTGAGCGTGTGCTTGCAAGTGTGCGTGTGTGTGTGCGTGTGTGTGTGTGTGTGTGTGAGAGAGGGAGAGAGTGCGTGCGTGTGTGTGAATGATTCTGTGTTAATGAGTGTAGGAGGGTATATGTGTAAATGTGTGAAAGTAGTATTATTGTAATAAAGCCATGACTGGAATCAAGCGAAAATGGATCGGAGCGATTGAGGGCTGAGTGCATCCTAATGTGTAGTGGGTTTTTTTTTTATATATGAGGTGGTTTATTGATTGTGATGTATGGAAAAGGCTAGGAAGACCTACAAATAAGTAATCTCTTAAAAACTACTCCCTGTGCCACGGCATTTGATGTAGAAAGAGAGGTTGGGCGGGACTACGCTGGAGGGGGCAGGGGGGAGGAAGGAGAGGGTTCGGTGACCAGTATGAGCGCAAGAATGAGAAATGACAGAAAACGCTCAGTCAGCAAAGCGTTAGTCTCGGTTCACTGAGAGATAAACGAAAAAAAAAAAGAAGAAGAAGGGAAGAAGAGAAGAAGAATTGGCAGGTAGAATTTTGGCTCTGTATCTGGTACAACGGGGTCAGATGTTTGTTTTATAATGCTTACCTTTACCTTGAAGATAATACTGATATTTTTTTGGTGTGGG
>JAWQUT010000143.1:717388-732039 GCA_033807755.1 Ellobium chinense
GGGGTTAAATTACACATCGCGGAAGCTAGCCTTCCCTTCTATAGTACAGCCACAAGTCAGTTTACAAGCATTCAACGCAAGACCCTCGGAAATGCCTGGGCCCGCAGCATATGATATTATTGCTACAGGTCAGTCCGGTCCTCTTTGCTACCATTGCTACTGGTCAGTTAAATGAAGCAAAAATCCTTCCTTAACGGCGCAGATCTTCGGAAATTTGGATTCCTTATTGCCATCTTTGTCGCGATTGATGTGCCCGCACACACGTCATCACAGACCACTCACAGACTCTTATACACACAGTTCCACATTTTCTTGACAACGATGGTGATGACGCAGGGATTCCTACAGACAATGGCAAGCAGCTCGGAAGTGTCTGAGAATGCAGACACAGGCAATGAAGGCCATAGAAACACTTTGCACTGATTGTCAGTTGGCATTAACTGGTTTGGCAGTATATGTTAGAGATTCCATCATCGAGGCATTAATAGGGCTGGCAGTATATGTCAGGGACTCTGTCATCGACGTTGTCATGAGGCAAGGTCATACCCATCTGCTACTCAGAGGCGATGCATCATTAAAGGATAATTGGGCTAACCCCCCTCCCCCCCCATCCCCCAAAAAAAGGCCAACCATTTGGGGCGAGGACAGAGGGGCATGATAACAGGTTTATTATAATTATTACCCATCTCTATATTCCAAAGACATTAAGGGAAGCATCCATTTTATTTTCACTCAAAACGTGGAAGGTGCACAGCCACATTCGCTTCCTTCAGTCTTCAATTTACTAGGGGCACTGGGGAGCACGGAGTAGGTGGGGTGGAGGAAGTGGAGCAAGGGTCAGGGCACCCAAGCCTTGACGATCAGAGCGAGCAGAGAAAAACTGGCATTGCCAATAAAATGGTTCCCATTTGACCTCTTGTGGCGCACTCGGCAAGATGGCTACAATACCGACGTCAGTATATTCGTGCCAGAATGCAGCATTAAGACATTTGGATGCACTTGCCTGCTGGAACCAACTCCATTAATAATTTGACATTTTACTAAGTACATCACAGCTGTAGAGGTTGTTGATTCAGCTCGGAATAGCTCCAGGGTGATATTCAAAGGCATATTCAGTGTAGGGGTTTCCAAATTATGATACTTGTACCCTTAAGGAACAGTATGTGTTATCCCCTAATGAATGCCAGCAAAAAGAAAAATGTATTGCCAATAGACAGAACAAGAGTGAGAGTAGTCAGTTACGTGTATCAAGTTACAGTGGACGTGATAATATAAAATATTTACACTTGGTCATTACTTCTATGCAGTCTTCCAAAAGACAACGGCGTCAGCCACATAATGCTAGTTTTTATATCTATCATTTCAAATTTCAGATCCTGCTTTTCTCCCTGGGGGATGATATAGGATGAGGGTGAGGGGGGAAATGTGTGAATAGACCGAAACAGGGGACATGGTGCCCAGAAATTGGCACTTTAATAAACATTACTGAAGACTGGCAGCTTGAAAAGCCTAGACAATAATCATCAGAGAGGATGCATCGCGAAGGTGAAAGCACACCATAACTTCTTTACCTTGCTGAAAGCCATTTAACCGTGGGCCAGCAATTTTAAGCAGCAGTGGATCCACCCAAAAACCACTCAAGCTGCAGAGAATCTGAAGTTAACACCTGATCTTTAGAAAGTGGATCAAGTGGAATTTGAAACAAAAAAAAAAAAGATGAAGCCACACCTTCAGTCTGTTCTACTAATGATGAAAACCTTGACATATTGCACTTTAAGCCCTATGACGTTCCTAGGTTGTTTTTTTTTATTTTAAATTTGGTATACGCAGATCACTCACCGAATTTATTTTAATTTGAATACATGGCAGGAATACTTAGAAAACTTCAAAAAAAACAACAACACTTCTTTGCAGCTACGGAACTAAGGTCTGGGCGTCATCGACAGCGTGCTTTTCATTACATATTGCGTCGTTTTAAAATAGTTCAAACTAAAATATTGATGAAAGTTCACACACACTCGATATGTTACATACTTTACGCAAGATCTAAAAGAGCGATCGGAAGTGCATTGCCATTTTCATACAGCGTGACCTGGTAAGTGACTAAATCTTCTCCTTCATCTAGCCAGTGGATTTGAGATACCCCTTGTCGCTATTCCTCACCTGGTGTAAGTAGCAGCAGATCGAGATTTTCAAGATCAGTAACTAACATATGTGCTTAGATTGTAATCGGGTAAAATGGGCAAAATGCATTTTCCTCTTATTTATCGTAGTCTGTGAATAATTTTGGGGTGATTCTGGTTGATTTTTTAATAGCTTCCAGGCCTTTCATTTTTGATGCATTTTTTAAAGCAAAAATTGTTGACTGAAACAACATCATTGCACTCTCGACAACTCCATATAATAATATGCTTCGTCTCCCTATTCAAAACCCACCTAAGGGTCTCCCTACTCATCGTTCTTATTATTGTTTGATTGTATACTGTTCTTGACCTTCCTGGGTGCTTGCACCTTCTTCCCTCGTTCCTATCTCTGCCCCTTTCTAACTTTATTTTGTAGGACAAAGTGCGTTTTCCATTCCTTCTCCTCCCTCAAATTCAGTGCGACTTCTTTCAACATGTCTATTTTATTATTCTTTATGATTCCAAACAACCTGTCATCCTGATGTTTTGTCGCTGGATCACTACTGTCAATAAGCTGTCAGGTTAGCTGATGTACGAAACGAAAGCCCCCACAGAAGGAACAAATCTCAAATGCGTATGTGAAAATATTTTGACACGCTGAAGCTTTCCAGAAGGGAAGCCTTTCCCGAATAGTTTATGTCCAAAGTTTGGTGATGCGAACTATAATAAATGAGTTTCCATATTAATTTAGGCTGGCCCTATTCAGACAGATTGGCATCGATTGTGACCCAAAAGTATCAATTACTTGATGCGGAAATAGTCTCCTTTCTTCTTTGATAAATACTCTGAAAATTCACCCAGAGATCATGTTAAAACCTTGAGCTAATGCTCACTTTTCTTACCAAGAACTACAAGAGTGTTGTAACTGCTGGTCAGTGACCAGTATACAGTCTTAATAGAAGTGCCAGTGTGACGCATAAGTATCGATCACTTTGACTAGAATGCAGAGGCACTGCATTGTCTTCATATGCTTCTTCTGTAGCGATTTTTCAACAGACTGCACATAGTTTCTGCGGGACCTTTCATAAAGGTCTCATGCCAGCAAACTCTTCACTTTACATAACAGAACGACATTTCTACAATCTCCCTGGCCTTTAAAAACATGCATCCTGAGAAGTTCTGAACGAATCATTGTAAGAGGAAAGAAAGAGGGAGTCTCCAGATTTACCTGCTTGTTTTCACGATAAACTACTATCTCATAATATTTGTGTTTGTTGTTAGGTCTTTGTATCACAGGCAGATTCCATGGCTTTCTTTGTGCTCATTCAGAACTTATCAGAAAAACCAACATAGCCGCCTGACTGTGTCAATTATTTCGTATAATAAGTGGATCTTGGAGTGCATCGAAAATTTCATGGTATCTGTATCCACTGGCAACGAAGTATGGTTGTACATCTTTTCCAAACGATACCGGTATATCGATTAGAGACGATCACACAAACATGCAAACATCAAACAAGTGAAGAAACAATACAAAACTGGGTATTTATGTCGCCTGTGTTATTGTATAATTTTTAAGTCATCTCCATTTACATAATTTGAACTTTTACACAAGAATTTCCCTCACTCATTCACTTATTTTCGCAAACATTTCTAAATCTAGGGCTTATTGGTCCGAAGAAATATAAGGACATTTTTGGGATTAAAGAGATCTAAAGATTTAAGGTTTTAATGTTTCTTTTTGGTTGGCTATAGCGTGGTCTAGCAGCTGAAAAACGTTTTAACGTTTCGAATAACTTCGCTTTTACCCACAAGAAAGGACGTTTTTTACTTCTGTGATGCGGTGTATCAAAAGGAAGCATTTGCTGTGCATTAAGCCGTATGCTGGAAAGAAGGTGCACAACTTCATGATGTGCATGCAACTTTCATTTGTATACTCTATTTTTTAAATGAACTTTCAACAGATAAAACCCGGCATTGCAGTGTTCCCGGGTAAGTTTGTATGTTATATACGACCTCATACATCAATATGAGGTCTGCGTTTCTGACGGTCACTTACACTGGTGCTGAAACTAATAAACAGATAATAGTGTATCGATATCAAGTCTGAACAAAGTCAGATCGTACGTCCATAACTTACGCTCGTGAAACACCACTAAGTCTGCAAAGGGTAATCGATTTCCTAGACTGCTCTGGTGATCATGAGCATGCAAATGCGCATTTCTTTCAAAAAAGCGTGAGGATTTCTTGCACTCTCCGATAAACACGTGTGCAACACATGTGTGAAAATAGGGACAACTTCTATGAAAACAAACATGCGCAAATGTTCATAATATGGCGTTTCGCGCTGCCATGAGAGACGTTCGCGTTCGCACCTCTAAATCGTTTTCAAAAACCGGCAAAAATTTATATGTCTTTGAGAACCTACACCCAGAACGTATGCGGCACGTCTCACGTATGCGATATCATAAAGTTACTCAAAAAGAAAACAAGCAAAGCACATTAGCAGACATTTGGGCTATTGGGGTCGCTGAGTTGCAAAACATGGTGGAAACTGGAAAAGACATCATGCCGGATTCATTATAAGGGGTGTATTCGTGAAACGTTGGAGATAAGTGAAATGCTTGACGGACCATCAATTTCAACCATCAATTTTCCGATGACTGGGCTTGAATGCGTGGGTGTTGTGGTTACTGTTGATAGATTTTGGTAAATTCCAGCAGAGGATCGCGCATATTTGCGCGAAGCAAACCACTGAACCATTATCTGCACTTATTCACACAGAATTTCATAGAGCAATTATTGTGATCAAATCCATCAATAACTGAAAGTAAATAGTACTCGTAACATTGTGAGGCAAGCAAGTGATAAAGTGCCAAATATTTTTTTTCCTCCACGCCTGATACCCTGCCAGAAGTAAATGAAGTGAATTGAGGATTCTGGCCCCATAACGTAAACTTGGCATACCTGGTCTGCAAACTACATATGGTGTTGCCACATGCCTGGCCAGTAGGTGTTGGCGCGCGCAATAATTAAAAAAATAGAACAGGTTATATAGGTCATTAGACTGTGGGAAAAATCCAGTGAATATGATACAACGCTGCAGACCCAAAAGAAAAAAAAACAACAGAAAAGGACTGTTTACAGTGAATTTGTACTCACAGTGAATCTGAGCAAATCCTCTGATACATAAACTTACATGGGTATGCAAAATATTGCACTAAAGTTGTTGTTTTTTTTTCTTTTAAATAGACTAGTGGTGCTCCTTTGAGATGCAATTCTGCATATTAAGAGCAACACAGTGAAAAGCTGGAGACATCGGCGCCTAATTGTGAGCCGAAAGGTGAAAACATCTTCCTAGGGTATTCTTCAAATACAGCTCAGAACATTCCGAAATTGATCGTATACCCGTTTAAAATCGTATTTCTCTTCAACGAACTTTAGAGAAGAACAGGATGGTGCATAGCTGTTGTGTGTGTGTGTGTGTGTGTGTGTGTGTGTGTGTGTGTGTGTGTGTGTGTGTGTGTGTGTGTGTGTGTGTGTGTGTGTGTGTGTGTGTGTGNAGATGTAATTCCTCATAAAACTGATGCATACTTCATTCTTTTTTTCTTGAGTTTGCAATTTGGATATTGTCATCATGACCAGCTTAAAGTTCTCAACAAAATAACAAGTTATGCATTCAGCCTAATTTGTGGAATAATTATGTCGACATGGAGGATTTAATGGTTGCGAAGTGAAGAATCTTTTCTTCACGTTACTGCAGTTCATTATTATTCCATATTTTATATATTGTAGTTATGTTGCTCGTTCTCCCACTGCACTTCAGCTGCTTAAGTCATTTTGTAGGTTATGAATCTAGAGCTTCTAAGGTTGCATTCGAATGAGTGGTTCGTACACCAGAGCTGTACTCGACTGTCTGAACAACGTAATGAAACACTAAGCGATTTCGGAATTCGCCAGATGTGCTTGCAGTATCGTTATAATGGTTGGGAAGATTGCCACCAAATGCTGTCGGGCACTCGAATCCTGACAAACGGACAATTGTTTTATCCAGAGCCTAGGGGATATCTTAAGAATGGGGAATAACACATTGTCTCTCATAAATCCAGTCTTGGAAATTACGCATTTGTATTCTTCTACCACACAACTTTCTAATAATAATTATGGAGTACGGTATTAAAAAATGCACAATGGTTTGAATGCCGTGAGTTCACAAAGAGACTGTCAGTGAGCCTACCCCCTTCCTTCCCTCTCTCTCTCTATCTTTCTTGAAAAATGAAAAAGAAAGTAAGGATGATGAATGCAGGAAGTGATCTCAGGAATTTGAAATCCCCGAAATAAACAATAACAACAACAACAACAACAACAACAACAACAACAACAACAACAACAACAACAACAACAACTTTAAACGACAAAAAAAAAATAAAGCACAACACAGGACATTAAATAGGTTTGATGGATGGGCAAAAATAATGCCAATGTCAAACTGGCAGCCACAAACTTCTACTCTCTCTTTATGCCAGGTGTCTGGAGTAAAGCTTTTCTCCCAGGCTATCGCAACTTGTTAGCATTTCCACCAATGACAACTGCAAGTGGCACAGTTGATGCTATTATCCTTCTGTACGCAGGAAACCCCTTAGGAGACAGCGGGAGGCGCCGCTCAGCCTAGGTTAACGGAGTCCGCAATTATTTCAAGATGGAATCTGGTTAAAAATGAGTTGCCCCCCTCCCTTCCTTCACTTTCCCCATTTAATTTCAACGCGAAACACTATCAAAGGGCGCCTTTTTGCGTTCCTTTATACGGGTGTAAGAGATGCGATAACAACAGCTTTATCTGGCACATGCCATCCTAAATCCTGCCCCACCAACGTGTATAATAAGACCTCTCAAAGATGAGCCAATGTGTCAGGTTGGCATGACCATTTTTCTTTCACAATGAGTAAATGCCATGCTGTGTATATAGATCTATGTAAACCAATGTGTTGAAACAGCACCGCGATACTTGTTTTATCAAGATGTCAGATAATTCTTGGGCTCAAGTTAAGATTTAGACATTACAAGCATCCAAAAATTAACGTATAAAATTAACAATGTACACAAAACCTCCAGTTCATGATACCCGCTGTTGTGAAATACAAACAAGTATAAAGATAATTCTACGAAAACAATATAAAACCCCTAAGGAGACAGTTGTCTCTAGCAAAGGATAAACGAGGATCGATCAAAAGTTCTATACCTCACCCAGAAGGCATAAACAAAGCTCAGTATTTTTACACACCGTTTTTTAGCACAGCTTCCTTTGATTTCAATTTCATTATGCCTTCGTTGTTCTAGTTTAGATATTTCTTGATTGTCCTTGACAGGTGGTTCTATTTTTAGCTGGAATAAGTTTGATTAAATATTTTTTTTACCACCAAAGTGCAATAAATTTCTATTACATTGGAAAATTACTTGAGTCCGAAAATTTGGTATTATAATTTGTCGTTTGGTGATATTTATGTTGCATTATATTTGTTTCAATAAAATGTGTTCCATAAACAGGTTCCTAATATTTCTTTACTATCTTATCTACCCGTTTTGTAGTCATTCTTATTTTCATTACATTTCTTGATTATTGATCCTCGACATCAATAACTTCACTGTCTTCATTAAAATTATTTCACGCGTGTGTTTTTTTTTTATGAGTTTTGGAAAAAGATGAAAGTCAGATGACGCCATTTCAGCTGAATGAAAGGAATAGAAGAGAAGTTCCAATATTACACGGATAGCCCCGGCCATTGCCACTAGAAGGCTGTGAGCTAGGGAATTGCCCGAGATATTGCCGAATTAGAGGTTNAAAGGACAGTCCCTCCTCTTTGCCATTATCCAAATGTGTGGCCGCATGGGAAAAGCCATCGGATCTGGTAATGGGTAATTTTGAGCTAGGTCATAGAAAAGTTAAATTTCGACTTCCTTGGCCAAATTGAGATTTCTTCGGAATCAGATAGTTCACTTATCTTTCATTGCATGTAAATTTTGGTAAGAAAAAATGAGGTTTAAATGTTGTGTTTCAGTGTTTTAATGAAACACCCTTCGCTCATAGACGTGGTTAAAAAGACTTCAATCTCAATTTTCTCAAAATCTATAATATAGTCTATAGCCAGGTAAGTTTACAAATTTGTCCATACATATTGATCTCAAATTAAGTGTAAAATGTTCAAAAAAAAATGAATGGGGAATAATATTCTATCAACTCAATTTTCATCTCTCGAAAGATGTGAAGGGTTTTCCCATGCACTCACACAAATACGCCCACATGTGTGCTCTCCCTTTCTTAACTCGGCTCCCCAAACACAAACACATCTCAGTGACTTATGTGTGTTATATTTCTCTTTTGATTTGGGGTAATTGGTTACACAGGTGGCTCCATGCCTAAAAGCAGTCTTGTTTTCTGTGCTGTAGTTAGCAGAATAATTTCATCTATATGATTAACACATGACAGGGCATGAGTTTCCGGAGCACATGAAAATCTGCATTGAAATTTCACGCCATCTTCTGAACAGTAGTCGCTCATTTCTCTTGCTCATGACGTTACACATTTTTATTTTATTTCGCGTATTCTCCAGATGTAGTTTTTTGAGGGGACGGACATCACTTGCGGGGCTGTCATAACTCTATGTAGACGGTGCAAGTTAGGTGTTGCATCTCTACGCTTCCGGATTTTATTTTTTAATGTCAGTCTGTTGGCATGACCGTTCTGTTGAGTATATATTCTGTGGTTGCGTCCATGGAGCTATAAAGCGTCAAACAAGGGAGCCAGAAAGAAACAAAATGTATACAATACGAGGACGAAGTGTGTGCACTTAATACGCACGAAACTGCACGTTCGCAGCGTGCAGAGAGATTCTTGTAAATGCAGACAGGGGGAGCTTTGACTCCAGAGCACTCTATAGCTACGCCACTGCCATTTGTGGTATCTGTGCTGGTCACTTGATGCCAACTAATTCATAAAATTGACGGTGATACTGATGCTGCATAGACTTCCATTCTGAATCATCTCTGTGACAAGTCTCACATTTTTCTTCACAAACTGCCAACCATGTCAAAACAAATTGCGAATGACAGCAGGTAGATCTATCGATGGAGGCCTCTCTTTCTGTGCGGAAAGGGATCGGAACAAAACTTGAAGAGAAGAAGAGTCTGTCTTGAAAGAAATAAAAAAGAAGTCGACAAAACACGGAAATAGTTTTAGCCTGATGAGTTTCTTGATGTTGCTTGCGAGGCACGTTTTCTGCGGGAACAACAACATTGAAAGCAAAACAAACAGCCTTGTGAGGTTTGTATATAAGCCTGGAGTCTGCGATGTATGTCTTCACCCCTCCACCCTTGTTTTTCTTTGTTTTTGTTTTTGATTGCACCAGTTTTCTGTTTTTCCTTTTAGTCTCTTTTTGCAAACCTGAAGCAAAAATTCGTACAGGTGAAATGATCTAAAGGGCACATCTAGACTGGCGATTAAGGAAAATGATGCAGGGAAGATGGGGGGAGGGAAAGGTGGTGCCGAAAGCGCAGGTTGTTCTGAAAAAGATAACCCACCTCGACTCCACACATTCACCATTTGATGAGAAATCTAATTCGGAAATTGAGAATAAAAAATAGACAGCTGTAAAAATAGAGAGCTCCTGATAGTTAACAATTTTGCTCGTCATTTTTTACAAGAGGTAGAAGAGTGATAGGCCAACAAAATGGAAAGACACGTCAAACCTTATTCTTCACACTATTGTATTCGTAAAATATTAAACTGTAATTTTTAAAAAAATGTATTATTACTCTCATCTTTATGATTTCATTTTTTTTATTATTATAATTCATGACTTAGACCCTCTTTAAACTCTTGTTAATGTGATCTAATTTCGCTTTCCATTTTATAAATGTAATGTCTCAATCCATGATTCCTCACTATTACATATCTTGGTCTACGCAAATTTCCCATCCGTTCCACATCTGACAGGCAGTTGACTTTGACCTTAGACGCATGTATTTTTTCATTCAACAACCCAGTTCCGATACCAATGTAGGTGTCTCCCTACATACATATTTATTCACTCCTTGATAGATAAACTCACACAGGAAAAACAGCCCGAGAAATCTTCCCGTACCAGATCTGCGTCGCACCAGCCTTAAGACCTTGCCATGTTTGAAATGTCACTGCTAAAGCTGAACCCAGCTTCGCCAGATTGCAGGAGGAAATCCGACTTCTGATAAAACGACCAAATCATTTTATTCCAGGTAGACTAGTCGTATTCCAGACCTCCAGACCAGCACCGAGACCGCTTTCCATTCCATAGAGTAATCTTCGCAATATAGGAAAGGGGAAGGGGTTCAATGTTGCCACTCTGGTCATGTGCTTTTCTCTTACAGCGAGAGTAATTTTTGTCCGTACATTTCCCTATGCACAATGTTGAAGCATTAAAAAAAAAATCTACAAGTTTATTATTGTGAGGAGAAAATCAAAAAAATTTGCTCACGTTGTCCTACATTTCAATTCAATTCAATTCTGTTTATTAGCTCTGGCAGAGTTCTGCACTAGAGCAATGCAAACAAACACAAAAATACATTTCAAAATGGTGAACACTGAGGGCACATACTAACATATTGAAATGAAATNGAGACCGCTTTCCATTACACAGAGTAATCTTCGCAATATAGGACAGGGGAAGGAGTTCAGTGTTGCCACTCTGGTCATGTGCTTTTGCTCCTACAGCGAGAGTGATTTTTGTCCGTACATTTCCCTATGCACAATGTTGAAGCATAAAAAAAAACGTCTACAAGTTTATTATTGTAAGGAGAAAATCAAAAAAATTTTGCTCACTTTGTCCTACATTTCACAATATATTTCAACGACATACAAAAAATGTTTTCCCCTTTTCCTCTACGAAACTCAACTTTACCCCATCGTAAGGGAATATCTTCACGCATGGCAACCCTGGAGGGGTTAAGTGTGATATTAAATCTGCCTTAAACCCAAAGACCTTATGAACGGAAATGTTCTTCAACGTTTTTGAATGTTAAGAACAATTAAGGTTCACACAAGGTACCCCTGATTATATGGAGAGATTCCACTCAAACCTTCGGTATTGTTTCTAAAGGATTTGGAGGATTGAGCAAGGTGAGACAGTTTGCGGCTTCCAGAAATTTCTTTTTGCCATTTTTTGCTCTTTCTGAGACGACAGCGCAGTTGCTGTTGTTGTTTTCGCGGAAGATCTGGAGACATCAGAGAGGAATTCGAGCTTTGGGCCTGGATAAACCTGTTTACACAGTTTGGAGGCGATTACCTCTTGGAATGCATTGTATCAACTGCAAGATGCAGAGTGATGTGCACCGTAGATTCATCTTCAAAACCTGGCCTAAGTAATCCTGTGGTATACATGGAAAAGTCGCACTCATTGCCTGAGCTTAGTTAGACCACCATAGGTTATGTCGCCTTCCACTTTCATCAACGGATTATGTATGACCAAAATAGACCTTCTCTTTCACGAGCCTATGAAAAACCGCTATAACATTCATCCAGCTGCCAAACCCCACTCGTGCGTTGTTGTGGCGCGCCGAAAATAGGCTAATTTTGCAAGTGTCTGAAGAATTCTGTGAGAGGAGCTCAAATTTCTAAACTGGCTCTGGATTAGATCTACACTGTATCCTTCCTAGGTGAGTCGGCCAAAGTTGAGCCAAAATAAGACTAGACTAGTGAGACGATTGCTGAGTGTGGAAGGCGGGCTTGAGAGGTGTGCAATAATACATGAGAACGCATATCATGTACCTCTGAGAGATTGCACATGGAAATCTGTCTGATGTGTGAGCGTTTGAGCGTACTAGCTATTTGGTGACTAATTTATGCTGGTCGCCATCCTGACATTTTTTTCCTTCTTGTTCAGTAATAAGAACATTAATAAATTAATTACAATATATCACCCATACTTAAACCTGCGCGAAATCTGCATCAGCCGGCGATTCTTTGGTAAATTCTGTTCCCGTTGCAGAAATTATATTCCCAAGTGAGAGGAGTATCGTCAGATAGAAAATACTTTTTCAGAAACATCAGTCTATCATCTATTTCTCATTGCTCATTGGTTTGAATTTGATTCCATCACGGCTATTCTGCTCCTCTTCCTGATTCATGCATACATAATCATATGAGAACTAATCTTGAACATAAATGGTAATAAAGTGATCACTTGAAAGGCAGTATAGGGTGACAAGATACGTCCTGAGAGTACGCTGAACAGTATTGTGTATGGAGTTGGCCAGTGAAGGAATCAGACCGACCGATGTAACAAGCTCAAATACTTGTACTGCGACAACCCAGAAGTTAACGTTAGCACTATGGAAACCTGTTAATTGTTATCGTCATTGCTACCAAAACCTTGAATTCTTTTAGAGTAAACGTTTGCTTTACCAATAGACCTTAACTCTGAATTGCATCATCTGTACAAATATGGCGTATGTCACTGGATATCTGAATTTTTCCTTTGCTCATGATATAGATCCTTACCACAGTCTGAGTCAACACGGAGGTGAGCAGCAATCCATGTGAACATCTAATATAAATAAGGATAGGCATTTCCAAATTGAAATTTCATAGGTTGTGTCAGCATATTTTGTCTGCAGCTGAGTATTAGCATGTCGTTCAGAAAAATGAAAATAAAAAACAGAAGTTTTTGGCTGAAAATCAAGCTAAGCCCTGTTGCAAGATGTTAGCAAGGGTGTTGTTGCGTCATGTGAGAGGTCTAAGAGAGAGAATCTGAGATCCAAAGTTTGTGGTGGTTACCGTTACGCCCATGAAGCAAGAAGAAGATGGCTGAGTCACGTTGGACTCATCCGCCCTTGATGTAAGAGATAATAGCCGTATAGTGTTTCTTTTTTCCGACGGTAACATTTGACTTCTATTTCAGACTGCACGAAAATAAATCTCGCGAGACGATAAAGAAACGTGGACTTCCGAGATAAGCCTCCAGGTTGGTGCAAGATGGATCTAATTGAGGTAGACCGTGGTTGATATCGATAGTGAGTTTTCACGATACGGGCCTTGAACGCGAGATCTCACGTCCCAAAAGCTGGATTAGACAATAATATCGATACTGCCATTTAAATCAAATGCACTTCAACTGTAATATTCATGTTTGACCGCAAATCTTCACCAAAAGGCCTTGATTCCCATATGACGACGGTAACAGTGCTAAAACATGGTTTACATCCAATGTGAACGTTAATAACATCCGCTTGGGTGGACTATTGTTTCCGAGTACTTAGCGGAACTGTAGGCTAACCATGATTTCGATCTCGATATGTCGCATGCAGTATCTCGCGAATCACTATAATGTCACAGTATCGCCTTCGCCCATGGACGGTATGGGGGCGTGAGTACTCACCTTGATAGATATCAGAAAATATCGATTAAAGAACGGCATGCCCTTTAAGAGCGAAAAGTGACTGATGAAGAGATTAAAGAGAGGAGAAGGATGTTTGTCAAGGAAAGACAGGCAAGAGAAGCTTCACAGAGATTTGCCGCATCGTGATGTTCATTGATAAGGACATAGAGATAGAAGCACTGCAGGAGCGTCTCACGCCACCACATCACGGAGCCTTGGGGGTGGGGGCGGNGGAGGAGGGGGCGGGAGCGGGAGCCGGGGGAGGACTGAGAATGACAAATTCACCAGATTTGCCTCTCAGAGAATATGAGGTGAGAGAAAGACAAGGAAAAGAAACATGTGGTGGTAGTGCGAGTACGAAAACTCACAAATACGCATAGCTAAGACGATCATGGATTTTTGGAGGAGAGGCACACAGGGCAGGCTGTGATGGTGTGGATCAAGAAGGAAGGCAGAAACACTCTTTAGGTACCTCCCATTGAAGAAAAGAAGGTGGGGGAAAGAAGATAAATTGGAAAGGGGTGATGGAATGAAGAGACCAAGATTCGAAATCTCAAAACGGTCTATAGAAGGCATCAAAATTTTTATTACCTTTATAATATGAAATGGGTGGGTAGTCCAAGACACAAGAATGTCATGACTGTGACCATACAAGGCCTGGAGCTTGGGCTCATGAAAGTCTTCGACATTGGCATGGGCGTTAGAAAGCCAGTAGATGGAATCGATCAGAACATAATTAAGTAACAACATTATTTTTTTGGGGGAAGTTTTTCTGGGTGTTATTTCCTGTTCTAGAATTGAATGGCACGGGAATTTCTATACATATTCAGAATAATGTGATAAATTCTGGAAGGTGACCTCATCCCACAACTTCATCCGCCCCCTCTGTTTTTCACCTTCCATACCAACGCCCGTGGAAGAATGAGAAAGAGAAAGAGAGAAAGAGAAAAAGAGAGAGAGAGAGAGAGAGAGAGAGAGAGAAAGAAAGAGAGAGAAAGAAAGAGAAAGAGAGAGAGAGAGAGAGAGAGGTGGAGGTGAAAGAGAGAGAGGAGTGTGTGTGTGTGTGTGTGTATGTATCAGTGTGTGTGTGTGTGTGTGTGTGTGTGTGTGTGTGTGTGTGTGT
>JAWQUT010000143.1:732709-778301 GCA_033807755.1 Ellobium chinense
TTCTATACATATTCAGAATAATGTGATAAATTCTGGAAGGTGACCTCATCCCACAACTTCATCCGTCCCCTCTCTTTTTCACCTTCCATACCAACGCCCGTGGAAGAGTGAGAAAGAGAAAGAGAGAAAGAGAAAAAGAGAGAGAGAGAGAGAGAGAAAGAAAGAGAAAAAGAGAGAGAGAGAGGAGGAGGTGAAAGAGAGAGAGGAGTGTGTGTGTGTGTGTGTGTGTATGTGTGTATGTGTGTGTGTGTGTGTGTGTGTGTGTGTGCGTGCGAGAGAGAGAGAGAGAGAGTGAGAGAGAGAGTGAGGGAGAGNAGAGAGAGAGAGAGAGAGAAAGAGAAAGAGAGAATAGAAAAAAAGCATGCTATAAATATAAAGATGGAATTTCCCCTGTCTGTCTGGCAATGACAGCACATTTTAGATCGCGATATTTTTTTGTCATTTGGATAACTCCCAGCACACAGCACTCAAAGAAAGCTGACACCCCTCTCCTTTCCCCTTTACGTCGGTAAAATGAGTTGAAAGATGATTTCTTAACACTTTTGAGGAATACCCTTCTGACAAGCCAACGTTACCTGGCGTTGATTTCGCCGGATATAATTAATCACACTTATAATCATGCAATCTTCCGTTACTTAGATTGACATTTGTCTGGCAGGGCTAATAGTGTTCCGCAATAGGGGTAGGAGTAGCAGGTAGGTGTCGCATGAAAACCCCATACAAAGATCGGTAGAAAACTTGAAAAGGGTTCTAAGGGTGCGGCTCCATTGGATTCGGCACATCATGTCACTTCGCCGGGACTATTTTATGATTGTCTTAATTGTTGTAAACCGAGCGCAACTAGCAGATTTCAACAACTATCGCCGCGCACGACACAACTTTTTACTTAATCCGTCGTGACAATCGAAGACTCTCGTTGTATGAGACTTGGACATTATTATTATAGTTACTTGACATCAGTTCAATCACCACTCTACATGACTTAAAAGAATTATAATGGAACTGCGCATATCTTTGCTCCTTTTTTTCTCACGCCCACCCACCTCTCACGGCTTCCTTATTCTACCCATCTTATATTTTATCTTCCCTATCGGTCATTAACCAGAGACGCGGTACAAAAAGGTACTCTTCTCACCTTTAGATACCTGAAGATAAGAATGAATGAAAATAATCCACGCCGTCTCGTAAACATCAATAGTGGCAGAGAAAGGTTAAGCATGAAAGGCTTGCAAGGTCTCAGAACCTAGGATTGCGAAATAAGCAGAAAACACCTATTTCTGGGATGACTGGGATTGAGCAATAAAGGTAGCATGGAGTGCCCTCACGAAAACTTTGGGCTGTATTGAGAAATCGCAGATGACTGTTTTGCTCAGGAAACTGTTTGGTGGCGATGAGATTGTGCTTTAATTTAGACTTTAGACTGTTTGTAACTACAATTCCGGCAGGTGGAGCGTGGACTATACTTGATCGTATTTGGTTGGTGCCATTACGAAAACTTTGGGCTGTATTGAGAAATTGTACCATGGGTGACTGTTTTGGTCTATTAGGTGGTGATGAAGATGTTTTAGATTTCCGAATATTTTGTTACCTCACTTCTCTTTGGGACCACGTACTTGAATGCTGCCCTAACGAAAACTCTGGGCTGTATTGAGAAATCGCACGACGGATGACTAGTTTATTTTGGAAACTATTTGGCAATGAAGATGTGCATTAGATTTTAGACTAGACATTGTTACCACACTTCTCTTTGTGACCATGTACTTGAATGGTGCCCTTATGAAAACTTTGGGCTGTGTGGAGAAATCGCACCATGGATGACTGTTTTGGTCTAGAAACAATCAGGAGGCTATGAAAATGTGCTTAAGATTTCAGAATATTTTGTAATCACACTTCTCTTTGTGATCACGTACTTGAAAGGTACCCTCACGAAAATTTTGGGCTGTATTGGGAAATCGCACAATGGATGCCTGTTTTGGTCTGGATGCTATGTGGTGGCGATGAAGATGTTCTTTAGACTTTAGACTATTTGTTACCACACTTCTCTTGGTGACCATGTACCTGAATGGTTCTTTTTTATTATTTAGAATATGTCAATATGGAACAGTCAGTTTCATATAAAAGAATAACATCTTATCTTAATTGGGAAAGCATGGGGGGGGGGNGGGGGGGGGGGGGGGGGGAGAGGAGGAGAAGGGGTCACTTATTTCATACACTTTATCTAACTCATTCTGCAGACATATTGCTCGATCAGGACATATTAAGGTACACATTATTGTAGGATTTCCATCCATACTCTTGAAAGGATACCTGAACATCTGTTTTTAATGGTGTATTTCCTGTAACTCAGACTGCCAATGAGAGAACACCTGAGATCAAGGTGTGGATGTAGCCTGCACTTCTAAGTATTCAAGACTGATAAGTAGCAGCTTTTTCGAGAGTACTTACATCCTTAAAGGCCTGCCTTGTGGGTACGAAAAAGAAGGAATACACTTCACTAATTTGAATTGATTCACACACTTCACATTGGAGCGCAATTTCCCGAATTTAACGAGTAAAACAGTTCATACTGCATAGAACTATTACAGATCGCAAGTTTACTGTTCCTCTGAAAGTTATGGTAAAGAAAATAGATATGAAAACCGTCAATATAGGAAAGCAAATCCAGCTGATTCGGGTCAGTGTCTCAAGTGGTCTGTAGACGGGGCTTGTCTTACGAGGGTAAAGATCGGATGGCGCAGCTTTAAAAATAAAAATCACATCTCCAGCTTGACCCTGAGATGACACTGATATCTAAATATTTTAAGGTTCTCTATTTGAAATAGATGGTTGGTAGGCTGTTACAAAACTGATATGCTGAGGAGATTACAGAGAACTGGTGACACCAAGGCGCGGATTATTAGTACTTAATTTTCTGATTGCTCAAATAAATTCGAAGTTTGAGGTCTATGGAGGTATCCACTGTTAGAGCTGACGTTGTCTGCAAAAAAAATCTCTTGTTGTTTTAAACCATATGCACTGAAGCTGCATAGATCTGTTTACATGAGTGCAGTCCTCATAACAAAAACAGCATTTATTCGAGCAATTTGATTGCTGCAAAATGTCAAAGATATCTCGATCATTAGAAAAATCTGTAAAGACAATGGTCAGCTGAAAAAAGCTGAACTGTGACTAGATTCGATCATTTGAGAGGTGCAGTTTTTTGCACTCCTGCATTGCTCCATCTTAGGTGATTTAGACACAGCATGCATGTTTCTGAACCTGATTTATACATGATATACAAAGCACACATGCTTGTAAAGCTGATTTATGTATATACAGCTCATACGTCTGTGAACTTGATTTAAACATATTACACAATCATGTTTGTAAGCCCCCTGACCCCTCAGACCCAGTCCAATACAAAATGTTACTGTCTTTTCTGTGACTGTGTTTTGTTCCCATTAGATAATCTTGTTTATACTTAGGTCTGGATAATGATCGAAATGTTTCTCATTTATACGTGAATCTTTACCGAGAGTGTGAATGAATAGTTTATTTATTCGACGCAAGTATCTTGGAATTATCAACATTTTGCTTATTTATTCAGTGATACACTCTTCCTCTCTATTTTGCTTCACGAGAATAATCGTCCCTCACTGGCAGAATTCCTGGCGTTAGGAAGATGCCAATAGCACCTGGCATAAGAGTAGGCAATTTTAAACAGTCCCTATAAAATCAGAAAACTGATCGTTGGATTTGACTTTCAAAGACTTAGATAGATGCAAATACATTCATAAACTCAGGATAGGTGAGGTTTAGCCACTCAACTACATGGTTGTTGTTAGAGGGGGTAACGTTACTCAGGACGGTGACGTTATTCTATTTACTGTCTGGAAAGGCCGAAAATATTCAATAGCCTGATTCATTGCTTAAGTTCTCAAAATGTAACTGGTTTAGGAGCATTTTCCATGTGCCAAAATTTGAAGGAGTTAAACAACATGATTGGAAAGTACTTTGGCACGGGACACTTGTAAGTTAGTGAAGGGTGTAAAACCCTATATAGCCAACAATGATGAAAATATTGGCATCTTAAAAATATTGGCATCTTCATGCCTGAAGAGAGGGTTTTGTTTTTTATTGCAAAAGGCACTGCATAGAGCTTGAGCTGACCTCAGAGTCCTGGCAAATTTCATAGGCAACTTCCTGGCACTCTCCCCAAGTGCTTGATCTAGTGTTAGGAACAGGGTTTTATAAAGGGTAGAAGTTAGGAAATAAAAGCAGACTTGAGACCTTCCCTAGACATTGCCAATGAGACTCTCCCAAGGGTCTATGCTGGTTGTTAGGGGCAGGGGTTGAGCCCTGGAGGTCCGGAAAGTTTTATAAACAAGGTCGAGAAGCTGACACATTCCCGAATTCACGCAAGTTGATTGGTGGAAGAAACAGCAGGTGAAATCTTCTATTTTCACGACGAGAATGTATGTACTGCAGTAGCGGTGAAAGGAGTAACAGTAACAGTAGGTAACAAGAGCGAAACAGTTGTGAACTGCCTGTGTCAGCGAACAACTTGACAGCTCCGACATTCCACATTACCTTCATTCAAGATGCTGTTACGTTAACGCTTGTGTAATCAACAATCTTATATGTCTCATTGTTATTTTCTGTTTGCACCGATATTTATCACTGTGACATTCATTCTCTCTCGTGCTGTTTCTCATACTCTCACTTTGAGGCTCATATTCCATTTCTCTGCCTCACAGTTTCTCTCTCTCTCTCTCTCTCTCGTCCTTTACCCTCCCCCCCCCAACTCTCTCTCTCTCTCTTTCTTAGTCACTCATTTGCTTTGTGGTTTCTTTTAACATCCTGTGCATCCCCTAAGCAGTAACAAAGAGATCGGAGAAAGTTTCGAGGAGACTATATAAACATTCACATAAAACTATTCCTGTTTACATGAGCTAACCACCACTTCCTTCCAAACAAGCCCTCAAAGCAAGCTTAGAAGATTTAAGATCGTAAAGACTGACGTTTGATTGTTCTTTTTGAACGAGGTCAGAGCAACTGTTGCCGTTTATCCTGGGTAAACCAGAGTTAGGAGACAACACAAGACATCGGCATGCGTCAATGAGGTTTTAAATCGTAACGTACCTAAACATACGAGTACTAAACACAGAGGAAGAATGCTGCTCTTACAACTGTGGGATAATCTCATAGGTGAAACTGGCTGCGTTATATGAGAGCAACAACAACAACAACAACAACAACAACAACAACAACAACAACAACAACAACAATCGTTTTATGAAAAATTACTTTAGGACACAAAAGCGAAATATTAATATTCAGTGGTAAAAATTTTTGATGCGCCTGCTACAGACACAGAGGATCTCGCTGCAATCGCGAGTTCAGCAGATGTAAAGAAGCGTTCAATAACTTCAAACCCTCTATATCCTCTCGACTCCATCCTATCAACTCTGCATGGCATTCATATGATATCATAGCCGACCTTCATTCTTTGCAGTTATGTGATCACCTTTTAGAGGTTCATTGGCACGATAATTGAAACTTGTGGATTCACATTGGGGTGTCTTACCATCGTAAGAATTACATTAACTCTGCATGTTGAACGCAGTGCAGAGGCCTTCCACAACGATACACTTATGCATTCCTTACGATGGTAGGAGATCCCATCGTTAACGCACAAGCTCGCAGTTGTTGCCACGTTGTCGGCAATCTTGATTGTTGACTTTCTCCGGGACATCATGGTGTGCTAAGTGATTATCTAACCTTGTCGACTGTCTTTTGATCTTCTCTTTGACATGAGTTTCTAACACGAATGAGTGCAACATAATAGAGCAAATAAGGGAAATGGGATCAATTCATTACGAATTTGTGAGGTTTTTGAGTTTGAAGTTCGAGGTCGTGAGTCTCTGTTGTATAAGAAATGTTGATTGTCACAAAGTCATGGGCAGACAAGTCTGTAGAGGAAGCCCAAATTATATAGTATCTTAAGCGGATAGGGAACCGATTTTAATTGCTCCAGCTATTATGGCTATTACTTTATCTATGCGTGATGCGAATTCCGAACTTAGCCCGTTACCCCCCGCCTAACCGAGAAAAGCTGATGACGGTCTCCTTCGGCTGGTATCAAAGCAGTCAGCGGCAACCAGAATCGCAATAAAAAGGCGTAATCAGCTGAGGCGAGCAGGCGCTGTCTCCGTGTGGGTGGCTTAGCGTTTCGAGAGTCCCTTTTCATTTCATTGCCAAAATGCATTAACGCATTTCCTGGAAAACAAAACATGAACTAATTTCAGTTTCGACGACGGGTAGCTTGAGTACTGACTCAACTAATGTGTACCCCTTAGTTTGTTTTTTTTTGCACAGCGAGAGAATTCTGCTTTGATGTCATAACGAATTATTCTAACCCTAAGTTAGAATTTGGTTGGGATGAGGAGTAGGTTTTTAGAGGTGAGGGAGGGGAGAAGTACTTTGTGAATATCTTTACTTAGATTATTTCAAAATGTCTAACGGCACGCTTCTGTTTATTCAGCCCCGCTCCTTTACCACAAACCACCATAATATACTTCCGTTAACTATGAAGATAGATAAGATACAAAACTTTCCACTTCGGATGAAATGAACTCTTAGTCATCACTGCAGCAAATCACAAAACGGAATACAGTAGTATCATTATTATAGTCAAAGACAACATCAGCAACAGTAACAACGAAGATAACAAGTCTCTTTGGCAGACCCGGATTTAGTCCAATTAGTGTAGCCTAATATAGCACCATCGTACCCACTTTCAGCTTATTTACTTTTCTTTCTTTAACATAATCTTCTTCAGGCTCCAGACTGACACTTTACCTCACTCCGTCACCCTTTCTCTTGTATTTTATCAGCCCTAAGAAAGGGTCACTTTTCCTTGTTCCGAAAACTAAACTTAACTTACATGTTGTATATGATTTAATTTCAGTTGATTATAACTGTTGATCAATGTAATAATATTCTTAACTCACAAATAATGGTGGACGTGTCTAATAATTTTCGTCATGTTGAAAATAGTAACAACACTCTTAACACCATTCTTTAGTCTATAAGACATACGATTTGCGAAATTCTAGCGCCGTGATAGACCATTCTCAGTGATTATGCATGTACGGTCATCCGGGCATCGCAAGCCCGAATTCCCAACTTTCATTACTTTCACTTTCTACTTTTCCATTGTCGGAGGAATATGACTGGCTAATAGGGCCTGTTACAGTGGCTTTTACTGACTTTCAGAAGGGAGATTTGATAACGCAATCACACTACTGTTTACATAATTATATATACCGTTTGCTTCTACAGGTGGTAAACTTTGTTGGAGTTGACTTATTAAGAATGGTCTATCGATCCTTGCCTCCCAGGCAGCTGCGTTTCCTCAGCGTAATTCTTTTGTTCTTCTTTATTATAACACTGTAAACAAATCTCCCAGAAATAAAGCAACGTAAGAAAAGCAGGAACAAGAACAAGAAAGTATGTTACAGCTTCATCTGTCCATAAACGAAAACAGCGAGTACACACCACTTAAGATTGCTCGTAATTCTATTTTCACAACAAAGGTAAACTATTTAGACAATTTTTTTTTGTGGTGCAAACTTCTCACAACTGTAAACTTCTCCACTCCGCTTAATCGCAATCCGGATAATTGTATCTTCTGCTTAATCGAAATATTGCCCACATGACATAATGCTATATTTCTACATAAAAATTACATGATAATCGCAACTCCTTTTAATCTCACCTTTTGTCTGGGTTTCCCGAGGAGTTGCGATTAAACGGACTTGACTGCATTCTAATATCGCTTTCTTTCTGCCTTTTCTCTCTTTCTCAGTCTCTCTCTCTCTCTCTCTCTCTCGCTCTCTCTCTCACACACACACACACACACACACATACACACACACACACATATACATACAACACACACACATACACACTCACATACACCCACATACACACTTCACGTGCGAGAATTGAAATCGCTATAAATCAGCAATAAGATATCAGCTCTCAAAAATGGAATGCACAGATTATTTTTTTCTTTCTTTTTGCTCTTACTGCTCATCATCCATCATCCAACAGTACTCACACTTGACTCGCACACGCCGCATTTCCCTCAGTATGTTTAGTGCTCACCCATGAGAAGGAGAGATGAGGCGATAATATATATACACAGACAAGCGGGAAGGAAAAGTGATGTAAGAGGTTAGGTAGATATGAGATAAAGAATAACTAGGGATATGGGAGAGAGAGAGAGAGAGAAAGAGACAGAGAAAGAGGAGAGAGAGAGAGCAGAATGAAGACAGATAGAGAGAGAGCAGAATGAAGACAGACAGGTAGATAGATAGATAGATAGATAGATAGATAGATAGATAGAGAGAGAGAGAGAGAGAGAGAGAGTAGAAAAATGGAAGCTAAGTATTCAGCCCTTCCACTCCATTTATTCAGATTAGAAGGTAATGCTATCGTATACAAAGGTTAGGATGGGAAAGTTGTAGAAACCGCTTTAAAGTTATGATGTAATGCTTACGTCTACTTACTCCAGAAGGTACAGTACTCTTCATACTATTGATACACAACTAATTATCTCCCCTCGCTCCCATTATGCTTTCCTCAGAGGATCTAGGGCAACAGGTAAGCGCTATATAATGTAAACTGATGTGTTCTTTTGGCAGTCTTTAGAGAGATAAAGACTTAGAACATACAACATTCGTTTCTTCCTTAATTATTTTCTTGTTTCTGGCTAAGACAGGGAAGGTAATTCACGATAAGTCTGTTCAGTTATTGATGTAAATCTATGGTGGGTTTGAGGTTAGGGTGTCAGGAACCGATGTCTGTAGAGCAAGGTTAACGCACCAGGCTGACATAGTTTTCCTCGTAAAAATAAAAAAAACAAAAAACGCTAAGCATTAAGAAGATGTAATGCCTCACGAAAAGCTATAGGGACCCAGCTGTCTAGAAGGGCAATAGGAAAACTACTCAAATCTCTACAAAACTCAAGAATCACTTGTATAGATTTGGCAAAAAAAAAAGGGAGGCGTTCTCCTTGCTGTGGTTTAATCGCTCCATTCCTTAATGTCTTCCGTCTTCAGTTCGTTTTTTCATCCTGGCGTTTCTTGGACCACGGTGATAACATTTCGTTAAATGCCAGCTCATGATTGTAACAAACACACCAATAACCTTTAATTTCTCTCTTTCTCTCCCTTCCTCTTCTTCTTCTCCTCCTCTTCTATGTCTTCTTCTCTTTTCCCGACGCACTAAATCGCTTACTTATTCACCCGCCCGCGTCCGCTTGCAAAATCCCTGTCTTTGAAAAAAAATGTCTATTCCTTCCTCTGTCAGTTTAAAAGGCTTCGTATTCCTCTTACGCTTTACAGTGTCATCTTAACCTCTTCCTACAACATGATTAACCCTTTGTCAAATAGGAACCAGCACTAGGCCATGTAAGTAGCCTAGAATGCCAGCTCGAGCTGATGGTTTTAACAAAGCTACCAACAACTTTTGATTTCCCTCTGTCTGTCTGTCTGTCTCTCAGTCTATATGTTTGTCTATCTTCTTCCCATTATTCTTTATCTTCTTCTGTTTTCATTCTCTCACTTTCTGAGTCACTTACTCATCCACTCACCTGCATAACCATTGACTTACTTTTGTTCCTATCTCTCTCTTAGGCAGTCGAAAACGCTCCGCATTCATCCTATACTTTGCAGGATACCTTAAGCTCTTTCTAAAAATATGATTAACCCTCAGCCAAACAGGAATCAGTACCAGACCATTCATGTCTCCCAGAATGCCATGACAAGCTAGCGATTATAACAAACCTATCAATAATCTTTGGTTTCTCTCTCTCTCTGTCCCTTTCTCTGTCTCTCCCTCTCTCTCCTTGTTCTTCCCATTAATCTGTATCATCTTCTCTTTCCACTCTTTCTCTCCGATTCTCTTGCTCATCGGCCCACTCCCTCTATAGGTCAAAAACGCTCTGTCTCCGTATTCATCCTACTCTTAACAGGGTCATCATAACCTCTTTTTAATAACACGGTTAACTCGCAGCGAAATAGAAACCAGTGCCAGATCATGCAAATCGCCCAGATTGACAGCCGTTTGTTTACAGATGTATCTTGTTTATTTACACCTGTCTCAGACAAGAGAAGACACAGAGTGCATAGACTTTGTTACCAATCCTTGCCATAACAACTGTTCGTGTTTCCCATTGTTTTTGTGAATAATGCATTAGAACATTGCTATTTGGCCTAATAGCATTGCGTCAGCCAGCCAAGGGAGCTCAGGTATGCTCAAATCTCAATACCAAACCCACACCTTCAAATTTCCCTGAATTCTGAGCTTATCATCTCTTAATCTTCAGAATCTAAGATTTACTACCTCGAGAAAGTCACGAATGAAATAAACCCGGAGCTTTAGTATGTCAGTGCAATGTAATCATATGCTATTCTCAACCTCCAATCCACCTTTTCACCGCAGTCACTTCCGCCTTGACGACGCCATAACTAGATAGTCTAAACCGTGTGTGCGACGTAAGTGTAATGGGGTTAGTCTACGAATTTTATAGGGTATGGTTAGGTGTGGGCAAATTTGCCTTCGGTTTACTGTTCTGTTGAGAAATGTTTCTAAACTGATAAGGACAGGATGATTTTGTAGATGCCCTGTGGCAACTAGTGTGATACCATAAAGTGTGATAAGCTAAGCGCCAGTTACAGTAAAACTTGTGTTGTCTACATAAACAGACTTCTTCTATCAGCAGTGAAAAGGGAAGGAATTGACAATAGGATAAACTGAAACTACCCAAAGGGAGGAGAGAGAGAGAGAGAGAGAGAGAGAGAGAGAGAGAGAGAGAGAGAGAGAGAGAGAGAGAGAGAGAGAGAGNGAGAGAGAGAGAGAGAGAGAGAGAGAGAGAGAGAGAGAGAGAGACCGTGTGTAAGAGAGATGATAAAGATTAAAAAGACAAGAAATATTGTCATGTCATCTCTCATATGTCTAACATTTTCTTCCTCTCTTANAGACCGACCGTGTGTGTAAGAGAGATGATAAAGATTAAAAAGACAAGAAATATTGTCATGTCATCTCTCATATGTCTCACATTTTCTTCCTCTCTTATTTATTTTTATATTAAATTAAACTGAAGTCACTTAGGCTAGTGAGCAAAATATCTGATCCACTATTAAAAAAGATATGAGGTAATATACAACCCTCGAAAATAATGATATGAATAATAATTTGTGAGTGGCTTTGCTCAAAATTCACCGAAGGTAAACAAATTGAATAAAATATAACAGATGATTACGTTAGTTTTTCATCCTTTCCGTCAGCCAAATAATTATGTTGGTTTTGCCCTCATGGCTTGATCACAGTTTACATTCTTTAGAGCCACTTGTATATTTTTTGGATACGAAGATCAAGTATGTGGATAAAGAACGCCAGATAAAATACCGATTCGGAGTCAGAGGGCGTCTCATGTACAACTGCTCTCATAAGTAGTCATTCACTGAAGGGGAGGAAAAGTAACTTCTAGAAATACAAGAGACTCTGCTTGATCACAGTCCGATTTATGACAACCTCTCCCAAATGATAATATTTTTAGGTAATAGGACATTGTATTTTCTAGATAAAATTTGCACTCGATAGTCGCAATCTCTGTGAATGGGATGTTTTGCAGTGTTCTTGATGACTTACATTCAAACCGAGTCAGCTGTACAAGATAAGCTACTGGTCTGGCCAAAAAGAGAAGGAATTTGACAGTAAGGGCATACGAACATCATGGTTGTTTAACTAGTGGATGCCACATTCAGAAAGCACTGCGTTTACTAGTACGAGCGTATACTGTCCGATCTTATTGTTTCGGGTAGTCCGTGATGCTTTCAGAATCGCCGGAAAGGCTGACTTTGTATAAACATTAAATCTCATCAATATCATTGCTGTTGTTTTGTACAACGTTGATGACGACAGCGGCAACAACAACAACCTCCTCAGCAGCAGCAGCAGCAACAACAACAACAGCAAAAACAACAATAAGAACAAAAACGACGATATTCCCATCAGTATCCTTACAAATTACAACGTCAGCCACACCCAAGAAAACATCAGGACAACTTCAAAATCAAAATCTAAACCAGACAAAGAGAGTTTACAACTAAATAATTTGCTATATTCGTGGAACGAAAGTGTTTGCCCAGCAAAATATCAGAGCTGATCGTGCAGAATATCTAGCGCTCTTCTGTACACTTATTTTCGTGGTTTGATCAAAGCTACAAAAAAACACCTTAACACTACGTAAACTATCCCTTAAAAAACACATTCCAGAAAGTTCTTGGCGGCGCCATTGTGAAGGTGCCAGATCAAGTTGACATCGTGCAGATGCTCAAACCTCTACCGCACCGACTGTTTACAGTGACAAACAATATGATGCACTGGCATTTTACGCCCTTAACTCGTAAGAGTGCATTCATTTGTATCATGTAGCGAGAGAGGGGTCGGGGTAAACGCCCTAGTTTTTTTGTTTTTTTTTGGTGGTTGTTTTTGTTTTCTTGATTCGTTGTCCTGTCCATGAAACAGCTGAAGGAAAAATGACTCATTTGCCTTGACTGGAGGCTTGATACATTTTGCCGCCATTTTAGTGCGCGTCATACGGTTTCCTTGGCATTGTCAAGACCGACGAGAATAAATCTACAGGGAAGCAGTCTATGAAGTTCCGTCAACCTCACCTACTGATTATAGACCGTTCTCCATGTATTAGAAATCTGTTATTTAGGCTAATGGCATTGCGCCAGCTCGCAATAGGGGCTCAGGTATGCTAACATCTCAGCACTATACCCACACCTTCAAATTTCCCACATTTTGAGCTTTTCGTCTCTTAATCTTTAGAATCTAAGATTTACCATCGCGAGAAAATTCAGGAATGAAATAAACACAGGTCTTTAATATTTTATAACGCTGTACCCACACGCTATAAACCGTTCTTGGTTGATCAGTTCCAGTGAAGTTCACTCAGTATTTAAGCAACATAGAAATGTGATTGCGTCATCAAATCTCGCTTCCGGAAGGAAAAGATGCATTGGTGAATTAAAGCCAGTGTAATAGACCATATCAGCCAAACATATTATGGAAATGTGAAGAGCGGAAATAATAATTGCTAGAGTTGAGGTTTTGCCGATGCTTCGACGACTGTGCCTGCGTTGTAGCTAAGAATGTTTTATTCTTCGCCTCTTCTGTCGGCCCAGCTTCAGAACTCCGCGCCTACTAAAGCTAACTTATGGATAACAGTTTTGGGATGCATCCAGGCTTTGTCAAGACAGGCAATTTATCAGTGACGAGGATGACACCAGGTGATCTCTTTCCATTCTAGTTTACCTGAATTCTCTACAATTCCGCACTACACAATTGACAGTTACCATGTTGGTGTGATTTGTTATAGAACAACAAACTGTAACCTTAGTTTTTATAGCTTCGAGCTTTCGTAGATCGACACATCTTTGCTAGACAAGAGTTGTTGAGATAGCATACCGATGATCACAGAAGTAGTGTCTAGCATTGACAAATCAAATTTTACTTCCATTGTTCTTAGCAGTCTGGGGCACAATGAAGAATCTACAGAAACACTATTTCCCCTAAGTCACGTTACTGACAGAGATCCTGTATATCTCCATGTGAACCATGGTGCTTTTCTCCGGCGTGTCTAGGGGAACTGTGTTTGTTTACTCTGCCCTCTGTGCAATATTGTCCTAACCTCGCTAATTCAGTTTTACTTTGGGCTATGTATGCAATAAAGCTGTTCAAACAAGTCACAATATCACTAAATGCTAAATGCTAATCACTGCGTTTTGAGAGTATAAATCTCCCGCCGATGATGGCTTTTTGCAACATCCGGGAAATAGCAACTGATGCTTCTATAGATTTTTTATTCTGTAATTAAGGAGAGCCCCAGCGTTTTTTAGCAGAAACGGACCTATGAGATAAACAGTAGCCGCATGACGTCACAGTCTTAGGCATGCATTACACAAACACAAACGCAAGCACGCACGCACCCACGCATGCACGCACGCATGCACGCACGCACGCACGCACGCGCGCTCACAATCATGCACGCAAACAGTATCCCTGACGCAACATCTCCAACCAACGCAATAATGAGGAGCCACAGGTCGTTTATTTTACCAGTGGATATCTGGCGCCTGTCATAGCCCAGGTTGGGTGTTGATGGATAGCTGGCGGGTCGAGAGGTTGCCGGATAGCATGCCTCACTCCCTAGGTTTGATCAAAATAAATAGTACATCACAGACCCCCATGATCCTGGATGAGCTCTACGCGCGCTCGCAACTTGTCTTGCTCTCAAGGAAGTCAAACAAAACACTGCCCTTTATGCTATATTAATCTACCTCGGTGGTTCAGTTTCACTTTGGGTAATGTATGTGATTATGCTGTTCAGACAGGTAACTGAAGCAATAAATGTATGAGGTGAGTTTGCCATTGTGTTACTGGTAGGGTCCGTCCGCAGATCTAATTCTTCCTTCGCGCTAAGATACAGTGACCTACGTAATAAAGGCACTTGCAGTTTTAGTTGGCACACTTGAGAGGGTTGAAAAGGTTAAGCAATCTAGCCTACCAAAACACTTCAAGCGCGGATAAAAAGTGTGAAAATCTGCTAAAACGGCAGATGCCTTGGCATCACATAATTAAATGGTATCGCGGAAAATAGATTGATCTAGTCTACTTACCTTTCAGGCCGTATAAATTAATGATTCCCCCACCAGGTGACTGCCAATTCTTGGGCAACAGGCGAGCATTATAGGAAGTAAGGTAAGTGAGTATGAGAGAAAAATTTCTTCCGAACGGACTAAAAATATAAAAAACAACCCATCAATAAGTAATCAGTAAGCTGAGCTAGACACCATTGTGATACTGTGTACTGACCAGAATATGGTTTGAGAAAGGGTAAGGGAAAAGGTTTCGCCACCAGCAGAGAGATTAGGACCAAGCAATAGTGTTTGGTCGATCCCTCATTTTGGAAAGTCGGTTGGCTCGAACTTCTCACAGTTAGAATAGCAAAGCTCGATCCTGGTTCAAGCTCGAGGCTGAATGTCGAGAAAACGTAACTTGTTACGCCTGGCACGATCTCTGTTATTACGCCGAGCAAGTCAAGCCAGAGATAGAAAGTAAAGTTCGATTCTGAGCTCGATTCTCAAAACTCGATTTGATTAACCGAGCCTGATGAAAAGATCGGCTTGACTCATCTTCCGAGTCCAGCTGCCCAGCCTTACCAAGCAGTGTTACCAGTGGCGGTTTTAGACATGGGCTGAATGTCTTAAAAGGGCCCCACACTTTTTTTTTAGGAAACCAGCATTTTTTTAAGGGGCCCGGCACCCGAAGGAAGAGAAATATTGGAGTGATTAAGAGCGAAGGAAAGATAGAAAGAGCGAGAGAGATAATGACGAAGAGAAGAATTGGAAAGGTCGTTTTTAAACATTGCTGTAACACAAAGTTAGCCTCTTCCTTGACCGTCCGATGGTACCTCGAGACCCTCTCCACCTCTCCTCTCACTTTTCTGTTATCTTTTTCTTATTTTCTATAAACATTGTTATGAACTGCAATCAAAAAGAGAGGGAGGGGATATGGGGGGGGGGGCGNTGGGGGGGGGGGCGACTCTAAATCTGCTTTTCAGAGAACTACTCTAGGAGACATTAAATAAACGTCAGACAGTCAGGTGAGCTTAGCTGCATAATATGCAGAATAACCATTTTAATAGTGGCAAACTAGCTCAGACGCAATGGTAAAATAATTAAATTACAACAGCAAAACAAGCTAATCTAGATCTATGTACGATGGTAAAGTAATAAGGCTTCAGTGGCGCGAGCAATGGAGCTGCATTCGCAAATTATTCTGTTTACGTGCAGCAGAAGCTGCAATAACACAACAAGGACAAGCAGGGGCAAAATAATCTGTCTAGAGTGGCAAAACAAACAAACAAAAAAAAAATCTGCGTGACATGGTTAGAAATAATTTGGCAGTTCCGGGGCAGAGAAATCTTGAAAATCCAAGAAGCTGTCCATATTTCGTGTAAGTTCCTGTATTTTCACGTCTTCCTGGGTCTGCAAACGATATCATAAACTACCTAGACTTAGAGTAGTCATGTACGACTCATATATAGTCATTCGATCATCGCAAGTCACAGCCCCAACAATAACTGTTTCCGCTTTGCACATTCCCAAAGACAGAGGAAAATGATTGGCTGACATGGTCTGTTACACTGGCTTTTATTGGCTAATACATGTTTCACCTTCGGGAGTGATATTTGATGATGCTATCACGGTATTATTTTGTTTACACAGGAAGTGAGATTCATTGGAGTGGGCTAACTGAGAACAGGGCTGCATTTCTTAGGTATTCTTTGACGTCATTTTGTGTGTGACTTGACGTCATTTTGAGTATGAAGGGGCCGTCACTGGGACAGCGGACTCCGCTCATTGGCTATATCGCTCATATCATACTCAAAATGACGTCCATTCATTCTCGAAGAAAACCTCGAAGAAACGCGGCCCAGTCTATTCAAACAAGGAAACCAAAATGTCGAATACTGCAATAACATCCGGCTCGTTAAGTCTTGAGATCTCAACAATCAAAACTTTCGGCAGTTTATGTTGCAGCCTGTTAATCCTGCATCCACGTAGGTCGAACAGACATAAACGGATTTTTACCAAGAAATAGCTTCAGGTCTGTGAGTCTAGCCAGTGTGGGTTTCTTCGCTAGAATCAATTTAACGTTATATTTACTAGAAGCTCGTGCAGGCCTGGCCGAGCGTAGGACGAGAGGCCCCACAAGGAGGAAGTAAACCGATTATGGCGTGTGACTCATAAACGGCTGGACTAATGGTCAAACGTAGAGTATCAGAGCATCTAGGGTTAAACCTTGCATCCTTTGGGAATTTTCGAACCCTACCGTCTTTAAACATTGTTGTCTTTCTCAAGATTTATATTTCCCAGCCGAAGGAGAAAACGGAAACACCCTCAAACCTAGTGTATCAATGCACCCAGGGTCAAACTTAGCATCGTTAATGATGCTGCTGTCATTCTATATTGGTATTCTATTCATATGGGGATAGTGACATATCTACATCCTGTTGTTATTAAATTTAGACTCTACAACTCTCACGGTGCATCGGTAGTACCACATTTCTTTCTCAGTTTTGAAACCATAAGACTGGCTGACTAAACCAAACATCTCAAGCTCTCTCCTATGCTTCTCGTTGACTTTTTACGCCAAACACCCCATACTGGACCTATTTTGACATCGGATACTTCGTTTAGAGTTACCTGTTATAGTCTACGTAACGTTTCTACTTTCTCTCCAGAAAGCTTTTGACTCACAACGGAAACCAGGCCCAGGTCATGGTAGCGAAGCATTATGGGGCACCTGTGGCCTATCAAATCACAACGGTGTGACGTGGGATAGGAAGCTTTTGAAGAGCACCGCGGTCCGGATTGTCTATGTTATTATTTGCAGGTTCCCCAGGGTGAGGTAATCGACAAGGCGGTAGACTAGGTCGTCTTGACCTAATGGCAGCCACACACCCCGGAGAAACAGACATAGAGTAGTCTATGAAAATAGACCGTCAACCTTGAACGGATTGCACGTACTTAGCCGAGTTCGCGTTTTCTGGTCCTTATCTTACATTATTTTCGCACTGCCGATTGGTTCCTTGAAGTGCTTACGTCAGAGTATAGCAGACCATCAAGTGTTTTCCCTCATTTAAGTTTGTACAACTTTTTTTGGACGGAACGGAGGAGGCGATGGTGGCATTTTCTAACCTACAGATATCTCCATTATTTTATTTCATGACTTAATGATTGGTATGAAGCGCTTTCCAAATAAATCTAGGTAATCTTTGTACCATTTCTCCATCCTTTTGAATTGCACATGGCGGGCTCACATATCTAACACTAGCACAGAGGCCAAGTTCACATAGGCTTTGCGGAACCTCCATCTCATCTTGTTCAGGAAAGAACTTGCTGATTCGTTGGCATAGGAGATGTCTATGTTTCCAAAATAGCACAGCAAAAAAAAAAACATGCCACATACCTTTAAAATGTGTCATACAGACTGAAAAAAAGAAGACAAAACTAAGGTGAAAATGCATAGGCCCAGCATGCTACTTTGTTATCCAGTCAATTTTCTTTCTGGATAAAGAACTGCCACAGGCGCACACGTCATTTGGACGCAGTGCCCAGATAAACGTCAAAATTAGATTCAAACTTTACAGGACAATGAAAAACAAAGAAAGATAAAAAAACAACAACCCGCCTCACTTTCATAATCTTGGATTTTGTAAGGAGATTTTTTAGAAATAAGCTCCAAGGGTGAATGCGTTGTAACGTATAATAATGTTCAGTCTCTTAATTAGAACTTTCGGATATAAAGTTTTGTCTGCTTTTGTACTGACGTAGCTTGCTGGTAATGTTTGACAGTGGCTCATGTCGGTTAAGGGCTCCAGCATCCTCAAGAGCACAGGCCAACAAAGCCTTTATCAGGTTATTGTATAGAGCGTTTTTCCCAATAAGTGACACTCTGTGAAGTACCTGAATGAGTGCTGTCAAAAATAAAATTGATACATATTCCTAAATATGCTCTTATCGATGGACAGCATAAATAAATATTTTGCAGTTATGTTGTCAGGAAATCGTATTCATATAGTATCACAAAGCCATTAAAATTAGAGATCGAGATTTTGACACAATGTCCGCGAAGTTATTGGCAGTTCAGAAGTGTCAAAGTTTTTGGTTAGGTGGTATTTATCAGAGTATTGCATCCAAGGGACACTATTTCATATCTGAGCTTATCCTCTTCATCATCACTGGGGATAAATCTCTTTTCGCTTATTATGCACTTAGATGTAATGTTCACACGCAAAGACTCTGCAGTCAGTTTCTGATGTTGATTAGCAACATTATACTCTAATAAAGCTAAGAGCATGTAACACCTGTGCAACTCGCTATGAAGTAACCAACACTTATGAAATCTGACATGCTATCAATTACTATCATTTTTGTCGATACCGAATTGCGTGGGGCCTTCGTTTGTCTATTAAAAGAGATTTTATATTTTTAAAAAAAATAACCCGATTCTTCCATGGAAAAGTTTTTATAACCGCCATTTGCTGCTTTCAGTCTGCAGACACAAAGTGTTTTGTTTATTGTTGTCTTTCTCACGCTACCTTTGATATCTGCTGTCAGTAGTTAAATAAGCAAAAATTCGCTGGTTTGCAGTTTTAGGCTTGACCAGCCCATTCACAGATTGGGTACTGTTAGTAGTTTTTAAGACACACTATTAATGCGCTTATTCTTAAAAGGGTATACGAGAAGATAACGCAAAGACTTAAGAGAGACACTGTAGTTTCACAAACAAGAGAGAAGACGCTATATTAAAACGACTTTAAGAATACGGTATGAAAAAGCACCTTTGTGTACTATATTGTAATAATATCCGACTTCGTAATAAAAAAAAACCAAACTGATGAAACACGTCTTCATCTTCTTGTGAGATTTGGGGGTGGGGGTGGAGGTGAAGTAGGGAAGGTATACACACCCAAGTGGTAAAGTTTGGTTCTGCAGATTTCAGCTATATCTTGCCACTTTCCTGGACTGAAAATGATGAACTAAAATTTTTCAGCAGGACACCACAAATGTCCATAAAAACGTTAGCGCTTTGTGATTCGCACATGTAAATTAGGGGTAGGGATTGATTTTGAACCATAAACTTGAAAATAAACACCAAACTGTAAAACCCTCTCTTATAAATCCGTATTTTGCGCCACTTACAACTCTTGCAGAATTTGAAGGAAATCTGTGGAATATAATTTGAGATACAGTGTTCTCTATGAACCTCATCCACAACAAAGAATAAAACACCGTTTAGCACATCGGTGCGCAATTTTGCATGCAATATACACCGGCTTAAAAAAGGACCATGGAGCTATAAATAGCTCCATGATAGCTCCATGAAAAGGACGGAACGCACCACGGTGAAGCGTTATAAAATATCAACAAGAAAAGGTCCGTTCCTCCCCTCAAAGAATGCGCCAAGGGTATTCTATGTCTCATTCATCACAAAGACTAGCCTACAGAGGGTGTCCGCCTTTCCAAAACTGCTCGCACAGACATATTTTGTTGTTGTTGCTGCTGAACATCTCGGTACAGCAGATGAAGACAAGATGTAGCGTCCTTGATTATTTTTTCGCGGCTGGTACCTGCATGCCATTTTCCCAGCCAATCTGTTTTAGCCACTCATGCAAAGAATATAGTTCGCGCCAATCAATGTAGGAGAGAAACGAGGCCAAAATGGTCTAGTCTGATTGAAGAATTCGGAATAGACTTCTTCAAATTATGATGAAATACCTAAGCTCACCAATTTAATGATACCTTGACCTATGGATTTTAGACAAACATGTAAACAAAAGTGTGCTATACCATTGATTATCAGAGTATAGTTCATTTTGATTTAATATATTTTGTCTTGCCTCCCCACCCCCCCCCTCCCAACTTCTCCACGCCCAAATGACTGGCTTATGAGGTTCAATGTCAAGGCTTTCCAATGGAATCTCCCTACTTCAGACTGAGCTGGCCCAAAGAAGAGACATATGTCTGATATATCTATCCGTCTAGTAGGGCAAAATTTAAATAGTTATGGCTTAAGTTGAAAACTTAGAAAAACTGGAACCTAACTTGAACATGTGGAACTTGTCTTCATCTTAAAGCCACGGGCCATATTTCTATCTTTCCATGCTGCTATAAAACGTGTACAGTCTGATATCTCCACAATCTTTGGAAATGATTTAACCTCATGTCAACCTCAGTGTTGATAATAATGTGATATCTGAATTTATAAAGTCTGACACAGCGACGAGCGGTGAGCATTCGCGTGCTTGTAAGATAACCTAGATCAACTGAGCTGGAAATAGATTTCCGTGTGCTGAATCATACCTGTACACGCCTCTCGCTATGTGGATAGATTTATTAACTTAGTTTTCATTCTGACAGTATTAATCAAGGTGCGATTAGCCCGCACGGGACTGCAGTGTCTGGATGCAGCATCAGGTAACGTAAAAGTCCATCTGTGGGCCATATGCATAAACCATTTGTTAATTAACGCACTGCGTTTAACTGTACTTATGAATTGTGAGTTTCCCGTGGTTACCACAGTGCGTTAATTAACGTAATCGTTATGCATACAGTCACTGGTCTGACTGAGCTGGAGCTTTAAAAACATCAAGTGGTGACCCTCGCATGCTGTATCGTCCCATCTCTCAAAAGACGATGAACAACTCTGGTGGCGCGAACATACCAGATCCACCATAGCATGTCACTCCAGATTAGATCATGATGTATCAAAAAAATCTTTATTCCCATATAGCTGACGTCGAAGTCGTGTTGTGCTGGGGCGGACGTAGTGGAATCAGCTTCGTCCAATTTAACAATGAGAAAGAGAGGACACAAAATGCGAAGTAAATATGAGAGTCTTTTATATGGTGGCAAACCAACTATGAATCCCTGCTTGCCAAATAGCCCACTTTGGTTCTGGAAGTGATGTGATGGGATGTACCGAATCCAGTCGGTTAGCGCCATTGAATTGTAGGCCTGGAAAAGGGGTGGGAAGGTTGACACTCTTTCCCTCTTTTCCACGCCTCTGTTGCACAATGACGTCATTAATCAAAGACAGGACTATGACAGAAAGGCCAGCCCCTTCTCCCTGACCTAGCATAACTTCTTGTAGCTCCATGTCCTTAACGCTGTTTTCTCATTTTCTCGGTTCGCCACCTTTCCCGTGTTCGTACCTATGAGGCCTATGAAACTGAAAACAGCTTAGGTAAATAAAAACACCCAGCACCAGACATTGCTTTCGTCCAGCTAAAACGGCCACCTCACTAACACTAACAGCAATAAATTGGAGAGGTTTCTCGTGTTTTGGAAGAGACTGAACACCCGCGAGTTCTTTACAGGCCATAACTGAGTAGAGAATCGCTGCCGTTGATCAGTTGGCTAAAACAAGCATTGACAGCCAGTGGGAAGCAGCAGCTGAGTGAAACAAACGGTATGTGAGCTCACCAGTGAAGAAACATTTTTAGAGTTGTTCACTGGAGATCAACAAAAATACGCAAATCTAAATATACATTGGAACCCAAATAACATACCTATCATTCAAACCAAGCTACTGACATTGTGTTATCCAGAGTACCCTAGATGAAACAAAACAGTTGAGGCTTTTGAATGAGAGCGTGCAGATTGTCTACAGGGAAAACATGCACTTGTGTTCGCGGACTTCCACTGTATCCTTGCGTGGTTAATAGAAGTGAGTGATGGAATCTGTAATTCTGTATCATGACGGCAGGTTGGATGTTCAAATCCATCTCGAGCGAAAAAAAAAGTCAACGGAAGGACACATCGGAATCATGACCCAGCCCCTTTAGTGTCAGGAGTTAAAAGACCGAAACACGTAATAGCCTGAAGTCTCTTTAAATAAGGATCTTCTGTTGTCTTGCTCTCCGAAGAAGAGAATTCCCTATCTGTTAAGGGCAGCTCAGTGACAATGGGTTTGGTGTCCTTGACATTTTGAGGTCTCCTCCACCTCCATGTCCCTATCCTCTACGCCCTTCACACGCCACTTAGCCATGTTGGTCGTGTGGCACTTCTGGCCTGACAAGACCGACACAAGCTACTTACATACGAATACCAGTATGTTTAGCACCTCTCACAGCTACCCTCTATAAACTAAACTACTTATCAACAACAACAAACCAGAAAGGTAATTTCTAGCCCGGAGCAGGTTCTTCATCTCACCTCTGAACCAAAAACGAGAATCGACGTTACAATATACGGAATCGACACATCTGGAACCGCATTATCGTCATATGCATGAATACATGTCCGTGTATTATGTCTTAATCGTAACATGCTATCGAACGCGAAAACTAAAACGACGCCACCGCGACACGCCATGCATGCAGGTTAAACTCAACCCAGCGACTCACCTTGAGTGCGCAAAGTGCAGCGGATAGGTACTCAACGTCGATTACAGAATCAGGATGGGTCGGTGAGTCCATTTCACGCCGTTTGAGCCAAGGAAACGCTTCGTTAGGCTAATATTGACTGCAGGTCTTGAACCAAAGTGGGGTCTTCCGCAAGCAGAGGTTCTTACCTTAGTATGCATCCCTAGAAGAGATTCGCATTCTGACGATTCTTCTGAACTCAGCATTTCTCACCAGCTGCTCTGAAGACTGACTATATGTTCTGGCTTCTCATGCTGTTTTTCTTCTCCATTCTAGATCCACTGTATTTCCATTTGATCTCTTCATATTGTTCCCAATTTTTTTTTTTTACTTGGTGAGTTCTCACTCTTTTACTTTCGATAGCTGGCTCATGCTCTTTCTGTATTTCTCATCCTATTTTGTCTTCCTTTACTTAACTGTGTACAAAACATTATTGTATCGTTCACTGCCTAGCATTCCCTTTGCTCCCCGTTCTGATCTCATCGTGCTTTTTTTCCTTCTTTCAACTTCGCTTCCTGTTTGTTCGTTTTCCCCATCTCTTTCACTCTTTCAAACTATAACTTTTCTCCTTTTAAGTCTTTAAGTGTTTCGGTAAACACAGCACCCCTTCATCTTCATTCGCGAAGACAAACATACAAAAATAATGGAACTTTGGTGTTTCATGACTCACGACGAGGAAGGACGACTTACGCTTTCTGTTTTACCGCCTCACCGCACTCTTCTCCAGCTTCTCAATATTGAACATGCCACAGACAAGACATGCACCTAGTCTGGCAGGCGAGGAAAAAAAATGACCGACAAATGACATTCATTTCTCATTGTTGGACAGGTGATCCCTTTATTCACCTATCACCCTTTCAAACTTTCCAGGTTTGAAACGCCCATGGCAGGCATCCGGCTTTGGCAGAAATACATCCTAGCCAAAGAGAGTCCATGATGCCTCGCGTGATAAGAAAGAGCGAGGCATTCACCTGGTCCTGGTTGCTCACTCAAGATTTCTCATACGCCTCTGCACCAAGCTACAGAAGCAGGCAAGCGCCCTGTTTTCTATGAGCAGCATAAAACTGTGGGGTGATTCCTCTATCATTTTAGTATGTTAAGATAAAAAATGGCTTCTGTGGTGGACATTTGACTCAAATAATAAGGTTACCTTTTCTTTGCTTAGCTACAATACAGCACGTCACAGTCGCCTTTGGATTTGACTAGCACTTTTTACGTTCCTTGACCGCATGTTTTACCTCATTTCGCCCCAGTCCCTTCAGATCAACTCTGCCTGACTGCTGCTTCCCGAGTTTCTTTATTCTCCTTTCCCCTACGCCCCTGCCCAGCTTGCAGCGGAGACAAACATCTGGTTTGACAGAAATAGTGGCCAACGCAGACCGTCCTTCTTGATGAGCGGGGAATTCCACGAATACTGCCGGACTATCCACTGTTCTGTTGGCTATACCCCACCTGGAATTCTTGACAAAGATGAAAGAGCTTGTTTCCTACAGATAGAAATCTCCAGGCGGCAAGGAAATTGCATCTGTGAATGTTTCTCCGTGTTTATTCAAGTAACTCCACTCCCACTGTAAATCAAAGAAGTATCAGAAGAGGAATTTTGTAAATCATACCGAGGATGCCTCTCTCATTCTAACATTTTCCTTTTCTTCTCTTTCTGTTTCTTTTGTCTTAACCCTTGAAAGCCACCGGTACCAATCATTAAGGGCCCCCAAAACACACGTAATAAATATGTCCATCAACGGGCTTTGTTTAAAGGCAGTGTAGTCGGCATAATTTCGACTCATCTGACTTGAGATTTACCGGTAAGGATATAATTAAGAGCCCTTGAACACAAGTGATCCATGCTCATCATCAAGCAACAGCATTTAGGCGCAGCGTGCTTTTGCTTTCAGCCACCACAAACTTAGGGGTTGCCGGTGTCGTTGACTACCGGTATCCATACAGAAGAGGTGTCAGAGAATAATACGCCCTCTGTGTCTGTAGAGCTGATAGACAAATCTCAGAACAACATTCTTCAGGGCTGTCCCACCTACACCAGACAGAGGGTAGGGATCTGGCCCAGTGGAGCCAACTCTGCTAAATACACTGTGCGAAGAAAAGAGTGCCTTAGGGCCTTAAAGCACAAAGTCTTAACTCCTTCGTTAGCCGTTAGAATTACGCACATAAAGAGCATCGTTTCAGAGACAACTGACCTACATTTAACTCGAGACAACTGACCTACATTAAACTCGAGACAACTGACCTACATTAAACTCGAGGTCCTATAGCCATATACATAATGCATACATTAATTAACGTATTGCGTTAACTACTGTGAACATTACTAATGTTTTGGGGGTTTCCCGTGGTTACTGCAGTGCGCCAACTAACGTTAGGTTTATGCATATGGCCACTGGAGCTCTCCACTCGTACTTATCAAGCAGGTAATCAACAATATGACTTGTTTCACGAAAGTGATTCGTTCATTTAAACCTTCTCGTCAAATAGTTAACATCTTGGTAAATCAGACATCTTTGAGCGCCAACTGATGTTAATTATCAGCCTCTGTTCCCAGGAGCTCGCCATGCTAACCTTATCGACAAAGCCAGCCCTCCGATAAAGTTCAGTATCTAATTAGCAATATAACTCCATTGTAAACTGAATGTCTTCTAGTGCAGCCTTAAACAGCTGATCTGCTTTGAGTTAACCTGATGTAGGAGAAAGCGCGGTGTAAGAGGGTGAAGAACGGGCGCTGTAAATTCCCAAACTTCAATCTCACACATGTATCCCATGTGTAACGTATACCTCAGTTTATGTTCGCACTTTAGTTTACAGCCTTGAGCAAAGGCTGTGTGCAAAATGTTAGCTTTGACAGATTGGCTTTCCTTGCTTTAGACGTTCTGAGGGTCACGAAGATACTTAACTGTTGATTGGATAAAGATGAAAAATAAAAAAGGCCGCTTCTTCAAGTCAAAGAAATGTTTATCTACGAAACTAAACACAGAAGCTGCTCATGACGTAATCAATGATTCCACTTTTTATCTGAGCTGGTTTTCCCGTTCTTACCTATAGCTTTCGAAGCCAGTTTTAATCATAGACTACGTTAATTGGACGCTGAGACTAGGAATCAAAGTTGACAGCAAGGCTGCAGTATGGATGAGATCATGATACCAAATGGCGTTTTACAAGGCACGTATTGTCCAACCAATGCGACTTGGTAAAAAGAAAAGTGAACTATTTGAAGACGGAGAGAAGACATCTGTAGACTATTGGCCCCTCTTCACACAGTGTGGACCTATGTCCAAAACTTTCGCTCCAAAATGACTGTTGAATATGCAGCAGTAGACCTGGGTTAATCGCGACTCTTCATTAGCATGAGAGGAGAGATGCTGGGATTCACACTTGACTCTATGTAGACAATACAATTTTATGTTATCTGAAAAACTGCTGTCTTTACACTGTTTTGAGATTATAAAGCCTGCAATTGACATGTGGTTTGGTTCTGGCGCCGCGATATTCTGTTGCGCTTACGTGCACCAGAGATTTCAAGAGAGTCTGGAAACAAGGGAAAATAATACCTTCGGGCACTGAATTCTGTCTGCATCTAGCTCTATAAAGAAGAACTCATGACGGGGCGCATTGAGTGATCAAAAAAAAAAGGCAGGGTGCAGATAAGGAGAAGAAAGTTGCATAGAAGAAGCAGAGAGGAAGGGGGGGGGAGAAGAAGAAGAAGAAGAAAAAGCAAGAATAACAACATTAACAATGCTACGATGAACAGAGCGAGTAGAAATCAAACTTAAAGCATGACTCTGAAAATCCAGTACATCAGCAACGACAAAAACAGCGGTAATACCATTATTAATACAACAGTGACAAATATAAAGATCACAACGGCAACACCAAAATAATAAAAGATCAGAAAAACAGAAAGAACATAAAGAAGTTACGCCACAACAGGACTTTGAGGGGGGCAGAAATTCAAATTTTATAAAACCAACGAAGAGCGATTTACAAAATCGCATTTAAAAAAAAATACTTACCTTTCCCAAAGAGACCAAAAAAAAGTGAACAGGAGTGGTAAAAATGTTTTATCAAAGTGAACCGGTCAGTTGTCTGAAGTCAAACACAACAGCAGTGACCAAATACACCCCCGCCCTCAGCACTCTGAGCACACGTAAACCAAGTAGGAAAATACACCGGCAAAGGTGCCACGGACACACACGGGGGAAGATGCTACGAGAGCACCCCAAAATTCTTACCAAGTTGCACACACACACACAAGACACCGGCGAAGCGGGGTATCCTCACTTCTCTGGATTCCAGACTTAACCAACTCTCCAAAACGAGCTGCTATAGGTAAACCAGGTAGATTTGGACTTCCTGCCAGATTTTCGGAAACAGGATTGCCGGCCAAACGAAAAGACGGAGCCAGGCCTCAAATGATAATACTGTACTTTGAATATCGAGCAAATTAAGTTAAAGAGACATTTGCCCGTTTCAGGTGTCACGGAAAACATCTATTTTATCTGTTTCCCTAAAATGCCTTAAATATTTTCGTTCCCATCATTGCGTGCATTATGGACAAATTAATATGGTTTGAATAGTATTATTACCTGTGTGCACAATTAACTCCAACAGAAAATGCATTAGCGGAAGAGAGAAATTGCAGAATTTAATGGCCATATACTTGACTGAAATAAAAGGAAGCTAAATGGAAGAGAATGAAGAGGCATAAAGGATTTGAATAGGTAGATGAAAATATATTGAGGCACTTAAATAAAACAACACTCACATGTTCGACTAAGATTTTGTATATGTACTGATTATTTCCTTGAATAACACATTTTATTCGACGAATCTTTTCTTAGCATTCAGATCCAAAAAAAAAGAGAGAGATAAAGAAGTTCGTTACTTCTAGCGTTTTTCAAATGCAAAGGTGGTCAAATGAACAACAATTACAACAACAACAAAAAATTGCAAGAAGGGATTTCCTCTATTTGTTAGTCACTAACAGCGGACATGTCCTCCTCATGCACTAATATGATGCAGCCTTAGATGCTCCTTTTCATTAACAACGCCAAGACCCGTAAAGTTGATGCCATCATGGCCTTGATCCAACAACATGAAAGTAATCTGATGGACTGATCAGAAATTTAACCCGATTTGGCACCAATTTAGCATTATTTTATGGGATGAAACTGGTCGTAGTGACAGCGAAAGGAATGATGTCGTGAATGTCCAGCAGTTGGAAGCAGTTCTGCATTAGGGATGGGCGTGAATTCCACAGACATTTATACATTTGAACAATGGGAAGGTTCATTCAAGACTGCATTGATGTAGAAGGTGGACATACCCGCTACTGGTGGCTTAGAGAAAATTGAGGGAACCCCTTCTTGTATGTTTGCATTTAAACTCCTCTGCATTTGAGAACCGCTAAAGGTAACAGGACTTTGTTGACTTAACCTGGGTTTCAAAGGCTCTGACTGCTGATAAAGTATTCGTCTCATGGTCTTTGTTATACTCAATTTCATATTCATTACATGTAGAAAAATCATTGTCAATTATTTGAGTATTTGAGTTTTTTAAAGTTCTTCATTATGATTGATGTTAGGTTATCTTTTCACCTAAAAACACATTTTGTGACTTTTTGGTCGGCTTACACGCATAGTATCTGATGTTTAGTAATCATCATCTTTACATCTTTTCTTGTCTGATATCTCAGCGTTTGTAGTTAATTGAGTTTCGCCTTAACAGAAAACGTCCCTTTGATCGACCGCTCACTGTGGTCAACATTCTGCAGCTGTTACGTACACTTAAGAATCTTGACATACGGCGATTGCCGTCTCTAAATATTTAGTAAACGTTGCTCTCTCTATTATTATTTGCCCTTTTTCTGACATTTTGCGTTTTGAAAAGCAGTCGTGCGATGTCGCAAGAAAGAAATCTAAGGTCAAGATAATCTGGACATACCTTTTTTTTTTAGCTGAGCCATCTGAGAGCGAAGGGGAAAAGCTTATTGGGGAAAGCGGGTGATGGGGAAGATCAAGGCGAGACTGCTCTCAGCTCAATGTACACAAGAGCATTCTTGGAAAACAACTTTGGGCTTCCTGGAAATTGATTAAGGGTCTCATTCAGGACAGGAAACATCCTTTAGAAATCGTCCTGAAAGAATAAGACCCCGCCACAGACTTCCTGGTCATGCCGCCATCCTTGGCATTGGCTTTGATAATACTAAATTGGTATCTTTAGGTTTGGGTTCCCTTACCCTCGCTTGCTCCCTGTTCTCCTTCTTCCTGCACTGTAGAGGCTGCTAGGATGGTATCAATAGTCAATAGTAGCAGAGTATAAAATCTGTCTCTTGAACAGATTGTGTAGAAATAATCGCATAACATGAAACCGCACCGCAGAAGTTGTTATTTTCAGTCTTGAATTTCTAGGAAGAATAATTGTTGCAGGCAGTGTTTCCCAATGACTTCAGATGATCTCACTTGTGCGGGCGTGTGATCTGCAAAGGAGGCAAAATTTTTAACCACTTTCATCTACATTAAAACTATGAAAAATCTAAATGAAGAAACCCCCCCTCCCCACTGTAAACAGTTTATAATTTGAGCACAGTGGTGGCACCAGACCTGCAGACTAGCCTTGGCCATCTCGAAACATTCCTGTGGTTCGAGGAAAAAATGTTATTAAATGGCTCAAAGAGGCTTTTACAATTTGGCCCCTGCAACCTTAAGAATCCTGACATGCGGCGACTACCATCTCTAAATATTTAGTAAACGTTGCTCTTTCTATTATCATTTGCCCTTTGTCTTATGTTTTGCGTGTTGGAAATGAGTCGAGCAATGTAGCAAGAAAGAAATCTGAGGTCAAGATGATCTGAAGATATTTTTCTTAGCCGGGCCATCTGACGCAAGGAGAAAATGTGCACTCCCAGTTCTATACACAGGAGCATTCTTGGATCATTCTTGGGGCCTCCTGGAATTTGACTGAGGGCCTCAATTAGGATAGTAAACATCCTTTAGAGATCTTTCTGAAAGAATAAGACCCCCGCCACAGACTTCCTAGTCATGCCACCATCCTTGGCAGTGACTTTGACAATACTTGGTATCTTTAGGCCTGGGTTCCTTAACCCTCAACCGCTCCCCATTCCCCTCCTTTTTGCATTGCATTGTAGCGCTTCTAGGATGATCTTACATTTACAATCTGCGGGTTTGCGTACTCTAATGGATATGTGTGTGCTTTCCTAGAACAATATCTACTTTTCAGAATTAGAGTTGCCGTGGGTACCTACTTCATTGATCACTTGAGGCCATGATCTGGGATTCACACTACTCACAGTCAAAGAACCATGTCCACTAATACAGATTGTGAAGTATGTCACATTATTTAGGATAATCCCTGCAAATATACTGAGCAAGTGAAAAAGAGGTTGAAGTCACTTTTTGGCCACATCAAAGTATTGCTGAAATATGAAATTCACTGATTTTAAGTGAAAAAAGTTTTTATCCAGCATCATTCTAGTGCGAGATAGTTGTTTGACGCCTGTCTTTCTGTGTGTCTATTTGTGTGTCCACGTGTGTGTGTGCGTGTGCGTGTGAGGGTATGGGTATGTGGGTGTGTGTGTGTGTGTGTGTGTGTGTGTGTGTGTGTGTGTGTGTGTGTGTGTATATATGTGTGTGTGTGTGTGTGTGTGTGTGTGTCTGTGTGTCTGTCTGTCTGTCTGTCGGTGTTTTTTGCACGTGTGACGCACTGTGAACAACCAAAGTTATTTTAAATCAGTCTGGAAGTTTTTGCAACGGAGTCCATGCATGAATTCGCAGTCTCCATCCATATCTCCCAATCCTCCATAACACAATGTTAGACCTGCTGAATTCATGTCATCGCGTTTGAGTTTGAGTGAAGTCCTTTTAATGGGGGCCTTAACGCTATTTTCCACCATTAAAAGCATGCACTGCATTGGTAGTTTTAGCAAACTTAGTTACAATAAACGTTTACGGACTATCCCAAAAGACGCAACACCCTCACCAACACCACCACCAGGTCCACCAGCATTAATAATAATAATAATAATAATGCGGTTTATAAGTCTCGTATCCAGGCTAATGCCCGCTCACGCGACTTCACACTATCATTACCCCAGCAGGCCTGATCACTCTAGAACTTTCTCGACTCCCTGGGGAGCATACAGTGCCGCTGCCATTTATAGGCGCTGATCACTTGCATTCTGACAATATCTTCCACTGCCTATAGCCAGGTACCCATTTTACAGACGGGTGGACTGAGGAAAATGAGAATGAAATGCTTTCCCAAGGCACTTACAACATGACCGAACTCAGGACCTTCAGATCTTGAATCCAACGCCGTAACCATTAGGCCACGCTGCTCCAGCATTACCATATCATCACGAACACTGCCAACACCATTACCATTACCGCTGCCGCTGCCACCACCCTCATCATTTCTGCTGCTACTGCTTTTGCTACAACAAAAACAAGAATCGCTGATAGCTGGAAATTAGAAACACACACACACACACACACACACACACACACACACACACACACACACACACACACACACTCGGGAATGTGTTTGTTTAGATCAGTTTGCCCTCAACCAGCCTAGGTGTGAAACTCTGATGCAACTCTCTTTGGATATGACATGGTGGATTGCACACTACAGTGCGAAATGGTGCATAAGTTATGATACTGTATTATCCTCGTCACGTGACCAATGACTCTCGCATCCGGAAGTGCTGCACAGAGCTCATTACTCGATACCCTGGGAACCCAGAGGCAACAATACTTTTTCCTGGAGTGTGTAGCTCGAGAAGGATAGGAAAGTCAAAATTTCCTTCTCCATATCCACTTCCGACATACTTAAGCGTGTTTTGGAAGAAAAACACAGTGACAAATGAGTAAAATATTATCTGCTTGACGCATTTATTTCTCCAACACTCTCGCTTGGTGATAGGAGCCATGTTGTGTGTGTTGTTTCTTTTCATGACCGCCACATATATTTCTTTGGTGGTGGCACAATTCATGCATGCGGTATGACATATTATATGAAAGCCAGTGAGCCTTGCTTCTGACTTGCCTCTTTGTTGTTGTTTTTTTCATCTCCGTGAGCGCTTCTTTACACTGCAGTAAGCAGTCCACCCTCCGAGTTTAACCTGCTGCAATAAATTTGGTCTGTAAAAAGGCCAACTGGCAACCCTTGGAGATTTCCTCGTTTGTTTCTCAAGAGAGTGTAGTTTGTGGCCGGGGTGTGTTGGACGGTTAATCCCCCTGGGGGCAGGATGCAGAGAGGAGGGGGGGGGGTGAGTAGTGTCGGGTGCACAGGTAAATCTCTCGTTCCGTTAGGTGAGCGAGGGGAGATGGGAAGACTGTTAGGTAAAGAGCGGTAGGTAGGAGTAATATGATGACAATTAAACGGCCGAAAATGGGAAGGACGGAAGGAAAGAAAGAAAGAGAGAGAGAGAAAGAAAAAAGATAGAAAGACAAAAAATATGAAAGGAAAATTACATGTTAGTGATTGTGAGAAAAACGGTTGCAAAGAGGAGAGACAGATAGACCTTAAGGACCGACCGCCAACTGCTCGGAGGACAGACAGACAGACAGACAGACAGACAGACAGACAGACAGACAGACAGACAGACAGCGGAAGAACGTAGAATTTAGCCGACCTCTGTGTTTGTTTTTCGTTGTCAATTTGTTTTAGCATAGAAATAAAGGTAGGTGGGTAGATAGGTGGAAACGTAGGTAGGTCCTCTAGATAGATAGATAGATAGATAGATAGATAGATAGATAGATAGATAGATAGATAGATATAGATAGATAGATAGATAGATAGATAGATAGATAGATAGATAGACAGACAGGTTCAGGGAAGATGGAAAATAAGGGAACGGGGCAGTGACGCAAAAACTAGTTTAACCGATTAACCATGCATAGACAAATCCTTATAAGAAAACGTTGAAAAGTAAACGAACATCAAGGTCACACACACACACACACACACACACACACACACACACACACACACACACACACACACACACACACACACACACACACACACACACACACACCGACTCATATAAATAAATATAAATACGAGAATGTATCCGTAGTTTTCTGTATAAACACAAGCCAAAAAAACCCCAAAAAACAGGAAGTGAAGAAGGATATCAGTCTTATAGCAAAGGCAGCAAAGTAACGCAGTGCAAGGATTTCCCATTTACTGAAACATTCCTCCAGGCAGAACCTAACTAGTGTGAAGTGTGGGCAGGTGCGGAGGTGTGCCTTAGAAATTCGAGAGGGTGCACGCCGAACGCCCAGTTTTGTTTTGGTGTGTAAAAAGATTTCGATGATAAACACAAGGGGCAGAGGTCAGCATGAGGACTATCTACAGTGAATACGTATGGCTGGGATGAGACGTCATTAGACTGGTGGTGGGCTGGCTCAGCTGGGTCCCTCAGAGACAAATACATACTAATAACCACCAAACAGAGGAAGAGAGAGAGAGAGAGAGAGAGAGAGAGAGAGAGAGAGAGAGAGAGAGAGAGAGAGAAGAGGCAGAAAGAGGGCAGGAGACAGTGCCTCTAACAGCATGAAAGTATATCAAAGATTCATAGAAATTCGCGGAGAGATATAAGTTTGCTTAGTAACATGCGTACAAACGGATAAATAGGCAAGCAGAAGAATAAACAAGCAAGTAGAACACAGAAAAATTAGCAAATTAACACAGAAAACAGGCAGAGAACAAACAAGCAGGCAGAGGACAGATAAATTAGCAAAAGTAACACAGAAAACAGGCAAAGCAAACAAGGCAATTTTTTTCAATTCAAAAATGAATTCATTTTGCAAATTGAGCACAGAGGTGTTAAGTAACAGAGGGTGTGCAAAATGTACGTTTTACAAGCAAAAGCATCTTGAAAGCAAATCATACCTGAGTTCAACCATATCTATTTCAAATAAATGTTGAAACACTCAGGTGGTTTTGCACTCGTTACACCAGAGACAGTTCCAAGGGTGCAACTCCCGAACTCGTTGATTGGGGCCGAGGGTGCATGCGTTCTCATACTTTACCAATTACGTCGCGCCTCTGACTATTGTAAACAAATATGCGGTACACTTTGCCATATGCATGAACATGTGTGGTGAGGCTATGAGGTAATTGGGAAAAAATAATAGGGTGCCTTGATCTTTTATTTTAATGCCTCTATGGAGGTAGGTCTTCTGGCAGCGATGTGAACGGGCCTAACCTGCCTTTGAAGCGGATGTTCCTCATTATCTACAGTATATCTTTTCAGATTAATATTTTGCCGGTTCAAATCCGGATTGATATTTTATGATTCTGTTGTTTGTTGTTGTTGTTGTTGTTGTTGCTGTTGTTGTTGTTGTTGTTGTTGTTGTTGTTGTTGTTGTTGTTGTTGCTGTTGTTGTATATCCTCCTTCTCTTTGGATGTTCATCATTAACCATATCTTTTCTGATTCATGTTTTGACGAATTAGAGGCTATGGGTTAAGTCCGGCTTAATACTTCATTTTTGTGTTTCTTTGTTGATGTTTTTTATTTTTTCATTTTTGGCCAGTCTATCCTTGAACTCTTAGCAAATTTGCAATGAGAGGAGACTAGGATGCCTATGTTATTACGTTCCTATTCGGGAAAGACTTTGCATGTTTTCATTTCTCAAATCGGTAGCATAATGTGTCTTACCTCAAAGGAAGATTTGATGCACCTATTTTCATCTCACACTGTCCCAGCGACCCACCTGTATGGCCTAGGGCTTTAAGACTCGAGTATTGAAATCCTGTGTTCGAATAACTTGATAGTGCTGGCAGGATTCGTAAAATACCACTTTCGGTTGTGAAATATTTACACCTCCGCTCCGTACTGAACCCGTCTGGGTGCCATATGGATGGCATATATCTTATCATATGAGCAATGAGTTCAGTGTTGTTTGCTTTCTCTCTAAGGATTCAAGTCTGGTATTTTCAGTTTCGATTCGTTTTCATGATCTAATCAACAAAAGAACGAGACTGCTGTACATTGTTAGTCGCAATGGGTTCGATTCGTTTCCGCATTGGTTTCAGTTTACCACCGTAACTAAGTTCAGTCTGCACAAACCACTATAGTTATTATGTATGCACGATCATCCTAGCATTGCAAGCCACAACTACAGCAATCATTTCTTCCTCTTTCCACTTCTCCATTGCCAGATGAATATGACTGCCTAATGTAGTCATTGGTTTTTACTGGCTGATACATCTTCTACTTTCGAAAGCGATATTTGATGACGCAGTCACACAACTAATTTGCTTAAGGGTATGAAGATGCCAATATCTTTTTCACTGTTGGTTTCATAAAGTTTTACACCTCTCATTAACTTATTCAGGGATCCCATGTCAAAATACTTTCCAAACGCGTTGTTTAGCTCTTCCTCCAAATTTTGACACAAAGAAAAATGCCCCTAAACGAATTAGATTTTGAGAACTTAAGCAGTGAAGCAGGCTACCTAATATTTTAGGCTTTTTCACTCAGTAAACAGGGTAACCTTACCCACCAAGCAACAACCACAGATTTTATACTTGAGTGACTAAACCTCACCTATTCTGAGTCTACAAGTGTATTTGCACCTACCTAAACCAAATTAAAATCCAACCCCTTCTCTTCGCTCCCCATGTCCCCATGGCCAGTTTTCTGATTTTATAGGGACTATTTAAAAATTGCATATTTTTTTTATGCCAGGTGCTGCTGGCATCTTCATACCTAAACAGCAAGTGAGCTTCACTGGAATTTGATTAATGATGAACGGTATATTCTACAAACACAACATTCTTGATGAGGCGATAAGTGAATAGAATAATCCATTTGCCTGATGAGAGTCTCAACCTCCTCTTGTCAAATACAGATGCTGAGACGAAAGGGTGCTGAAATTAGAACCATTGTTATGTGTTCTGATTGGTCTCATCATTTGCTAACCCGTGACTGGTCCAAGGCAGTGCCGACAAGATGGCTCAAACATAGAGCGCTTGTCTCTTGGTGCTAAAGGTCCCTGGTTCGAAGCTTGTTAACAACAGTTTTTTAAAATAGTTTTCGATGTTTAGAAGACTTTCTTTTATCGGCCGCCAGTATTTTGGCTCGGGACCAGGATTGGGCAGAACTGAGGTGATATGAACGCATTTTGTGAACTTAGGTTCAGTTCACGTCAGTTTGATCTGAACTTAATAGCTATTTTGGACCAAATGATATGGATCTGATTTTGGGATGCTTGATATGAATTTTTATTTTCTTTCTAAATTTTAGTTCAGTTCACATCTACCTCGAAAACTGGAACCGAATACCGATTTCTACAACCAAGGGGAACTAATCTGATCTGAAAACTACTCGATTTTCATAGAACTGAGCTAAACTTGGGAATACGGCTTTTTCCTCTTAGTGAACTGAGCTTGATATGAACTGACTTTCTGGTGAATTTGCTCGGGACACCTTGATAAATCCGTGAGAGTACAGTTACCAGCTTACAAAAGCCAAATTTTAAAAAAAAAGAAGCAAAAATTGGCATCGTTATAGTCTACCTGAGGATTATTCTGGTGTACCAATTGTCTTATTTTCACTGCAGTCTTGGCGAAATGGAACCATGAAGAATTTGGCCAAGGACAACTTCCGCTTCATAACAATATTTTTCAAACAACAGAAGTATTTCCTACCTTATTATCATTTGATAAATGAAGAGCGTTTTTTTTCCAAAACTGGGTTGGTGGTCTCTGAATGTTTTGAAATAAGGGGAAATAACATTAGGGTAATTGCTCTTCACACGTATATTTTTTATTTACTGTTAAATGACGTAAAATTTGAAGAAGTGCAGATTTTGAGCTCAATTATATTTTGAAGAATTAACACAGAAATGCCTCTTTGAATACAGTACGAACTTATTTTTCAAGAAAATGCTTCTACTAAATTTGGAAAAAACGCTCTTTAATTGCAACTCCATTTAATCACAACTGCTCCCCAACCCCCCACCCTCCCTCTCTCTCTCTCTCTCTCTCACACACACACACACACACACACACACACACAAACACATACACACACAAACACACACACACACACACACACACACTCACACACTCACACATTCTACAATGAGTTGTGATTAGGTGAAGTTGACTGCAGTATTGGCCCTTGTTACCTTTACGAAAATAATGAGGCCGCCGAGTCGTTAACGCGATGCTGCATGCCGGCGCATGTATAACAACAGCATTATTTGTGAGTACACAGGCAAGAATGTGCGCACACAGCGCTTTGACCGTGAGCGTCTAGGCGTGCGAGAAGAAGGAATAATGAAAAAGTGGGGGTGAAAACGGTGAGCACAGTGTGAAATTCACCTGTAAGGTACACACAGGACGTGTGTAAGTGTGTAGAAACTACTTGGGAAGACGCCCATATTTTGTTTAAATTATCGGTTTTGCTAACCAGGTTTTGCTCACCCTTGTCGTTAGATTTAGACAAGTTTTTTTTTGGTTTTCTGTTTCTCCCGAGAATGGCTGAATGATCTTGAGGATCGTAAAAACGGTCATTTATTGGCGACTCTGACTTTTATAGCGGAAGAGGTGGATGGTGGTAGGATCTAGTCTAGGAGTGGTAGAAAATTTGAGTATGAAAAAAAGGGGTGGGTGGGGATGGGGTTAGAAGAGGCAAGGTCAGCAATTAAAGCAAGTAAATAAGTATCTTGGGGATATGTACTTTTTTTTGTCTCCATGATGATATTAGACTGCAGATGTAAATCTTTGGGGAATGAGGAAAAGAGCATAGGGGGTGAAAAACAAGACCCAAAGGGGAAGGGGAGATTTCATATGTAGTTGCGCGCGCGTGCACGAGAAATGCAGTTAATGTTTGGGAAAGTTTATTGATAACTATTTTTAGTGCTAAGGTAAGTGGGAGAAGCTAGGATTGACTGATATAACCTGAAATGTTAAATTTTAGTAGCTGATTCATCGCATGCGTTCAGGTTTTTTAGGAGCAAAACTTCTGTGAGATATTCACAATCAAACTATGCCACAAAGCCCAGGCTGTGATCGATCAATATTAGAGATTAACAGCAAGATTAATAATCGATGTGAAAGAAGCATACATCGGTTGAAATCGGGGAAGCAAAAGAAGGATGTGATTTGATACCATTTTATAGCTTAACGCATAAAGTAATTTTAAAAAATTTTTTCATTCAAAGTTAATCTTCTTAAATTGACTAATTCACCTTCTTTCTCCGACTGTGATTACCTTGTCAAAAAAGACAAGTCCTCACTCCTGACCGAACTCATTATCATCCATTTCCACTTCCTTCCTTCCTTCCTTCCTTCCTTCCTTCCTTCCTTCCTTCCTCTCTTCTTCCCTTCTTCCTTCCTTCCTTCTTTCTTCCTTCCTTCCCTCCTTCCTACCTTTCTTCCTTCCTTTTTTCTTCCCCTCTTCCTTCCTTCCTTCCTTCCTTCCTTCCTTCCTTCCACTCAACATAATCACACTTCTTTCGGCCACGCTGCATCCAAGCCAGAACCGGATCTCATTTCCACACTTTTTACTGTTTCCACCTCATTGGAAACGTGTCTAGCAACGTTGTTCACCCATGGAAAATTTGGCGTGACGCGTGGTGACACATGAAACATCACATGTTTGTAGACTAGCTAGGCAGCATAATTACTCCGTTCCGCCCTGAAATATCTGGTAAATCTGTGAGAAAAGGATGATCTCTTTCCTTTTCCTTGTTACCGTCCTTCCCCTTCCCCTTCCCCTCCACCCCTCCACATACCCCCCTCCCCGGCCATACCACTTTCCCCCTCCTCCCTCCTCGGTGCAAAACTGTCCAATGTGATAATTTAGGAAGTATAAACGATGTGAAAGTACCGCGTACGTGACCATTTCCATCAGAGTAAACACCAATGGCGATCTCCTAATGACGTGAACTGTAGTGCACATCGGTAATGAAGGAGATGGGAGAGCACACTTCGAAACTTTCCGCATAATAGAATAGCAGTTCGTGATTGCAACTAAGTAACGCCAGTCTATGCCATCCCACCTCGCCACGTGATAGAAACCTGGGTATTATTATCGACGCCTCCGTGCAAGAAGTGCATATCTCCACTTTTGGCCGGGTCGAAGTTATCTACATGATATGACAATGTAGTGCGTTAGTTTTGAATCTTTGAGGTTGTTTAGTATGGCAAACACTACAGCTAGTGTGCCTTGTTTGAGAGAAAAAAAAATAATCAAAAACAAGGTTTGGGCAGTAACTGAAATGGGGGTACCATCTGGGAATCTATTATATATTTGGCGACTTAAAAATACATGTGTCATTATTTGGGATAAATCACCACGGCTACAGATTTCAGAGATACATCGGGAATCATGATGGCCTTCGATTTTTGTCATTTGGAATCGTCGAATTACATAAAAAAAATATTTTACAAAATCTTCCGGCCTTTCTACGGGTATTGACAATCCCGGTCCGGAAACGAAACAAAATTTCGCAAGCAGATGACGTCATCTAAACTTACGTACGCGGAAGTATTCATCCGCGGGAACGACAGTCATGTTATCGCGGGGCGCAAGGAGGGGTGGACAAACACATACACTGAATAAAAAAAGTGTACTGTGTAAGTTTGGTCTCCCTTTCCTCGGCAGGGTCGGGACCTCAGTTAGTAATTAATAATTTTGGTAAACTTATTGTTTACTAACGGCACATAGTTCTCTACCACATTATTCAAATCACAATATGTAGTAACGTCTACATCTATCGGTTAACTATTTGTGTGGCCGCATGGGAAAACCCGTCGGATCTCGCAATGGGTAATTTTGTGGTAAGATTTTGAAAAGTCGAATTTTGACTTCCTGGACCAAATTGAGATGTCTGCGGGATGTAAATGTTAATAATGAGATATGATATTTAAATGTTGTTTATTTAGTGTTTTAAAATCAAGCACATTCTCGCAAAGGCAGGTTTAGAAAGAATTTAATCTCAGTTTCCTCAAACTCTATATATGGCGAGGGTAATTTCATAGATTTGTTCATAATCAAAATATTGACCTCAAATAAAGTGCATAATGTTCAGAAATGAATGGGGATGACTGTTTTATCAATAACTCTATTTTCATATCTGGAGAGATGTGCAGTGTTTTCTCATACACCCACACATTTGTCTAATCATACCCAGGTACTAGGTGCTATGATCCAAACGTGGAGTTAAGATTACTTTGTTAGATCTAGAAATTTGATAACATGAATGGAAAATAGAGAAGTATTAGAGCAAAATTTTTCTTTGATTACATTGAAATGAGATGAATGAACACAAAATAAAATATGATCAAAATTCTCTTGTTTTTAATGAGCCAGCATATCATCTCCCTTCTCCTGTCCAAACAAGCTCCCATGATCGCACAGTTGATCGGCCAATTTCAATTAAAAAAAAACAACAAACATCTTTAGTCTCAGTGAACGATAGCCTACTCTATACTTTCCTTATTTGCAGCGCATACATAATCTGCTTATACATTAGTTACGAAACCCAAAACAACAATTCCGATTTCAGTTCGTTTTGGCTTTAAAACGATGAGAGGAAATGGAAGTTAATCGAATGTCTCCCATCTGAATAAAAGTTTTATTAATGAGAGGAATGGATACTTATCTCCTCCGTCACAGTATCTATATTAATAAAACGCTTCAGTCAAATTTGTGTCACAGATTTCTTGAGAACTACGTAACTTACAAAAACATGCGATTTTCATCTAAATTCGTAGAAAAATACACAATTAGTAACTATACACATCAGTCCTCTTTATTTTTTTTACCCTTAAAAAAAAAAAAAGAATGTGTATAGCAACGAAATACAATCTCCGATAGATCTTTTCAATCCGTCCGATTCGCCAATCGTCCAACTTTTTCACGGAGTCTAATGCATTCGTCTGTGATGCCTTTCGGTGCGCTAGGTATTCTTCCGCCGCTGGTGCGTTGCCTCCTTGCCCATTTGTAATATGGGGTGTTAGTCTTACATTTCTTAATGTCGTATCGATCCTATTTTGTGAATGAAAGCGCGATGATTGAGAGTTTGAGACATGATTGTTTATTACAGTCTTAATGGGGTTAATTATAATCCAAGCAATGCCCGCCCCGTGCGATTTTAACATTATTGCTAGCCCAACAAGTCAGATCACTCTGTATCTTTCTCAACTCCATCTGGGGAACATACAGAGCCGCTGCCCATTTTACAGGCGCTGATCACGGGCATTCCGACAGCGTCCATTATCATAGCCGGCGCGATGACCTCGTGCAAACGAAAACAAGATGACAGGGCAGCAATTTGTAGGTGAGCATTTGCCCATTAGCCCCGGTCTGGTAACCCGGTGAGTCGAATCGTTGACAGAGATCAACGGTATCGTCCTTCGGTAATAATGGGCACTGACATGCCGGTACTGGACAGGGGCGTAAATAGATAGGAGCCTAGGAAGGTTTTGGGCTCCCCCCCCCCCTTTCTCGCTCCCAATAAAGAAATCCTGAGAATACTTCCTAGTAGTAGTACAGAATTCCAGCTGCCTCTCACGCCTGGTGTGTTTTTGGTACTGCATGGTCAGTCCTTTTATATGACGCCGAATCCCACTTCTTCGGACCCTCAGCGTTTTGCAAAAACCGTTCAATCTGTCTGTCTCACATAACACACCAACTCACAAAAACGGCAACACACTCAGTGCCACAGTCTATTTTTGAGAAAAGGATTTGGTAGTCAATTTCAGTCATTCATATATTTCTTAAGAGTTAGCCTGGACTATGTTTTCAAACTGGTTTGGAAGTTTTGTGAAATGTTGCATGCTATCATTTTTTCTAATAAAGTATTCCATACAAATGGCACAGGAACTAGTCTTAATGGTAATCAATGCTATGAAGATCCAAAAATACTTAAATATTTTAGGGTCTGAGCTTTCTTGATGGAGTGAATGGTTTTAAGAGTTCAGTAGGAGATGAAGGGCAGAGAAGAAAGTAATCCAGGAAGCAGTTAGTGGCCAATTTGTATAGTCAAAGCCAACTCTTAGAATAACCAACCGACCAACTTTTAACGTTGGTATAGTGTGTTCTTGCGACATGATTGTTCTTGCATCATGTCTGGACGAATCAACATTCACTATGCTCTGCCAGGTGCCCTCAATCCCACACCCAGTATGGAGCAGCGTGGCCGTATAGTCGCGGCGTTAGTCTCAAGATCTAAAGCTCGTGGGTTCGATTTCGGACCCAGGTCATGTTGTAGGTGCCTTGGGAAAGCACTGCATCCACATTTTCCTCAGTCCACCCGTCTGTAAAATGGGTACCTGGCTATAGCCAGTGAAAGATATTGTCAGAATGTTAGTTACCAACGCCTGTAAATGGCAGCGGTACTGTACATTCCCCAAGGACTTGAAAAAGTCCTAGAGTGACCTGGCCTGTTGTGGTAATAATAGTGTGAAGTGGCTTGAGTGGGCATCAGGTTGGATACGAGACTTATATACCGAAATATTATTATTATTTAGATGACATCCGTCTCCTATGCCAATGGCACTGCAGGGTACACGCAGAGTGAGCCTGTCTGTGTTAGTGTGTGTGCTTGAGAACATTTAAAGGAAACAAGACAAATGGTCAGAAGCAAATAAAGTGAGAATAACAGATAGCGGCAGAAATCATGGATAAAACAGGACGCTAAACACTCACTCTCTCTCTCTCTCACTCTTTCTCTCTCTCTTACACACACACACACACACACACACACACCCCACACACACACACACACACTCACATANTACACACACACACACACACACACACACACACACACACACACACACACACACACATACACACACACACACACACACACACACACACACACAAACAGTCAAAGATAGACAGACAGACAGATTTGGAACTACACCTTCGTCTACACTTCCAAAATTGCAGTCTTCTTCAGAAGTCTGAGGTCAGTCAAATGCATTATTTCTTACTGTATGCGTGAAAAAAAATTTTGAGATTCAATCTATATCAGCACAGAAACTTGATTTTTTTTTCTGTTTTTTTTTTTCAAAATAAAATTCAACTTTCCACTAAGTTTGGTACATACCATTTTGAGCTATCTTGTTGACCCACTCACCCACCCGTCCAGCAATTCTTGGGGAAAATATAACCTTGTTGACGTAAGCAACCAGTATGCAAAATGCAAGGAGACAGATACTACACTGATGTTACCGAATTGCAGGCGCAAGATTTATTGCAAATGCCTGTTGTTTCATGTTAGTGTCATCGCTGCCTAGATTAAATCCATTTTCCTGTAGATCGAGTTCCAAAGAGAACCCAGCCGCTGTTCATCCACATGATAAAGCGATTTCTGGAACGGTTTAACATTGAAAGTCATTTTCCATATCTCTGAAATAAAACTGTTCACGGTGATTAGTTCGACTTTGAGGTGATTTAGTGAGATTCAAATGAAGAAGAAAAGGCTTGCCGTCATATGTAACAGCCATATCTGAGGCAGTGTGCATAATCCATCCATACGTTAACTTAACGTACTGCGTTAACTGCAGTGAACACTACTAATGTTTTGGGAGTTTTCTGTGGTTACCGCAACACGTTAACTAATGTAAGGAGTATGCAGTATGCATAAGGCCACTGGACTATTAGGGTGTAGCAAGTGCCCTGCAATTGTATATGAATCTTAGGGTGTTTTCATACTAACCACAGACGTCGTCCGTTCGAAAAAGTATTTCATTAATAAACGGACAGAATAAAACGGACAGACACATAGAATTACAAGGTGGTTTTTCACCGAAATATCATTTAGCATACAAGTTCATCTAGGCAACGCAAGCCACAAACCCAAGAGGAACAGACTGAAAAAAGCATTTTATGCGTTTTGCTTTCTACTTTCCATTGTCAGGGGTATTATGAGTGGCTGATATGGTCTGTCACATTGATTCCTATTGGCTGATGCATTTTGTTACTCGCAGAAGCGAGATATGTTGATGCAATTATATTGTTATAATGTTATTCACCTTTAGCTTAAACCGGACGTGAGTTTTTGTTGTCGTTCACTAAGACAGTTCATGATTAACTGACCATTAGACGTGAACTTGGTCACTATTCATCACTACACAGCGTTTCTTCCCTGGTGAGAGTTTCACATAGCCTCCCTTCGCCTCGAAAGCCCTCTGTTCCCTCGGTTTATTTCTCGTGAATAACACTTGCACAATTTCGTCACCTTTCGGCAGAATTATTTCCAAGTGGCTCAACTCCTTGACAGGATGCAATCTTTGCGCAAGAGCAAAGGACAACAGGAAACGGAAACAGGATTTAAGAACTGCATGCACAAAAATAGACCGACCTGCACAATAGAAAATTGGGTTTGCCATACATCAAAAGGACACCCATCGATAGATTGCAGATGCAAAGACGGTATTATTTTGTAGTTTTCAGGGGTGATGAAATTTTCTAGGTTGCGCGAGTGCGCCTGGGCATATTTTCACACGTATCCACCAAGAAGACGCTAGACTAGAATACGTTACTCACGCAAACACACGTGCGAACATGCATGCATGTACCCTCAAGATGACATGGAGTTCATTGCCTAAAATCACGAATTTGAACCTCATGCGAACGGAAACCTCGTATATGCGTTGTAATGCATTCGTCCCGAATCATTTGTTTCCGACATCGTCATGCTCATTCTACGTTCGCCCCCAATTTTTTTTTTAAAAAAATTTTGATGCTTTGAATTGTTTTACCACTTTGATCTTCCACGCATCTTTTTAAGTGATAACAAAAAAGTAAAGTTTTGTTCTGATGTTGTTTTCTCAATTTTTCAAAGCTAAGCCATATCTACCTCATAATTTGGCCTTGAGCAACGGTTTCAGAGTGCTAGATTTCTCAAATGTTCAAAACTACGTTGGTGCACGCATGTATGTGTTTATGTAATTGGGGCGGGAAGGGGGTATGGTTGGAGTGTCTTGGGTGTAGCTTGTAATTTGTTTGCTTAACACATGCAGTGTACATTTTTTTTTTGCTGGAAACGAAACCGATGTGCCTTACATGAACAATAAAATCGTATCTTATCGTATCTTATCTTATCTTATCTTATCTTATCTTATCTTACAATGATTTAGGTAAAAATGAAACTGGCATCATGATAATATCATATCAAATTTCGCTCACGAGCACAAACTCCTCATGAACTCAAAGTTATTGCTTGGTCCCTTAAAATTCAAAATTGTGAAAGTCTTGGTGTAATAGAAACTGTTCATTTAAAGACTTTCTAGACTTACCACGAAGGAATCACTTCAAATTACGTGTTATAGCATTGACAACTATAATGTCGACTGATCAGTCGCGTGGATTGATAAACAAACAAAAAAAGATTTGGTGAACATTTTGCCCAGCGACCTGCGGTAGTGTTAGATCGCCATTTTTGCTACAAGAACTGCTATTGCATTTGTTTAAAATAAACAAGAAACATTCGTCCAACCATTCCTCGCTTCTCTCCATCTCTTTC
>JAWQUT010000143.1:788196-800049 GCA_033807755.1 Ellobium chinense
TTGAACTTGCTGCTCATCGATATTACATAATTCAACATGCTACTGCTTATACTTCTAGTCTGTTAGTTATCCAAATCGTTTAAATGATTTGTATATAGCATTTAGGGTTATAATTGCTCCATAAGAAGGAGAACAATGTTTGCTTTTTTATTTACCCAGTTGCACTGTCTGAACATTGCCATTTTGTCAGATGCATGCAAAAGCGAACGTGGAGATCAAGCATAATATCCTCTCGTTACCTCAGTAAGCAGTAAGACTTAAGTGGAATGGAGATAAAATGGACATGCTTGCTAATACCTTTGGTGGTATGTTCATGAATGCTTTTTATCAGGTGCCTGCGAAAGTAAACCTTAATATCATCTTTGCCATTTTTTTTTTTTGTGTATAATTCTGTATCATCAGTGGACTTGGTCATTTAAAAATAATATACATGTAATATACATGTTTCTTTCCTCAAATTTGTTTCGTCTGATAAGGAATAGTCACAGGCATGCCTGAAGATCATGTTGATGGCATCATTTGAAAATAATAGAGAAGTGTCTTTAGTTTTCTTTGTTTCGTCTGACAACGAAAAATCACATGCATGAACAGAGATCATGTTGATGGCAATTCGTTTGCTTGACAAAGCGCCCAGTAACATGTGTGTAACCACTGACTTAGGGAGGGTTTAATGCTCGTCTTACATTATTATTTGGCTTAAGATCAAAATGCCATCTCCATTGATTGGGATAAAATTCAGGAAAAGCAGACAAGGGAATCAGTAACACACGCCTTTTGGTGTATTGACAATGACGTTATGTAACTGGTTTACATGTTGATATGCTTGTCACTGTTAGCCAAACAAGTTTCTGATACGAATGTTAATAATTTCCAAATCATTTCTCTTGAAAATGCGAATAAAGTATGAGGAAATTTCATTCAAAGTATACGTATCACCAAGCGATTATTTTATGTCTTTTTAGTGTCTGTGTTTTTCATGTCATGCAGGTGATTTATGGGTTTTTATAAGTAAAATGTTCTAAAATTCGTATGATTGCAACATCTATGTGAGAATAAACAGAACAGCATCTACACTTACAGAAATAGCCATTCGTTTCCTTTGGCTAACGTTAGGAAGCAGAAAGTTTGCGGTTTCTGCAACTGGCCCACCAGACACAAAACTTTAAAGTTAGGGAACTTAAGCTTGCCATTTGTACACCCAGCGGAATATATTTAACTAACAACTAGAAATCACACCCTCATACATCGGACTTGATGTGGTTACCTATCAAATAAAATCCTTATAAGGAGGGGTGGCGAAATTATGAGGGCTTGAATTGTTTCTTAGCGCGAGAAATCAGCAGATTCTTAAAGGTAAATGACACTTAAAGGCGTACCGTTGTCTCATCACAGAAAGGATGAGAGGCAAACAACTGGTTTTTTTTTTTAATCTAGGCAGGTTCAGAGACATATTCATTGCATAGAAATAAGATCACTGTTTCAATACAAGATTATCTGAAGGCAGTTGCAAACGATTAAGGCATGCACTAGAAGTTCTTAAAGGTTAATTGCTTAAAATGAGGCGTTATTTTCCATTCCAAGGAAAGATAAACGACAAACAACCTAAAATCCACATTCAGACATACCATAGCAGGAAAAACCAGCAAAAATTACTTCTAATAAACCTGCTGGTAAGCAGAAACATGTCGGTATCTGACATTGGTGTCCCTAAAAAGCAAACTATTAAAGGTATATACACTTTAAGCGCTTGCCATTCCACACCCGCCGGGGGAGGAGAGGCAAACACAATTATTTCAACATGTCATATGTTAGGCTTGGTAAAGAAACTCACACCTTGGGCGAGAGGGTGTCTGTATTCAGTCCATGGTCTTGAAAATCCGTCGAAATGTGCATTTAGAGAGCAGATTTTTTAAGGTAGGTACTTTCAAAAAACGGGTCACTCCCACGTCCGTGGCATGATGAATGGCCAAAAACCCCATGAATCATATCTACACATGCTAAATTACTCATTTATGTCCCAAAAAACCCAAAATTGTCGATAAATAATTAATCTGGAAGAAACGACAGGTGGCCGATGTAAGAATATAGTAGGTCATTAAAGGTAAATTGCTCTCAAAAACGTATCAATTCCACTTCCAGGGGCAAACTGATGGTACAAAACATCAAACCAACATCTAATCTTACTAAAACAGTCGCTTAGTTTCTTTAGGAAACGGTAAGAAGCAAGAATTTTTGGGTATTTGTAATTGAGGTGTGAGATGCGATTTATTAAAGGTTGGTAACTTTAAAGGCGTGCCATTCCTACACCCAGCGGAATATTTTTGGCTAACAAGCAAAAATCACAACCTCAGACATCAGGCTTGACGTGGGTATCCATCCCATAAAATCCGCAGGGGGAGGAGGAGGGTTTCGGTAGCTGGCCCATGGACTAATAGTTCAATAGACCACTTTCTAGGTATGCACGGTCGTTATGGCATTGCAAGCAACAAGTCCAGCAATCATCATTTCCTGTTCTACGTTTCCACAGTCAGAGGAATATGATGGCTGATATGATCTATTACCTTGGCTCTAACTGGCTGAGGCATCCTATACTTTCGGAATCGAGACTTGGTGATGCTAGCACACTACTGTTTTGCTTAAACCGGAAATGACCTTCACTGGAGTTGACGTTAAGAACGGTCTGTGATGATAACGCTGCTAACGATGATGCTGATGACGATGATTGTAACAGTGGTATGATGATGAATAGACTGTAGTGATGGTAAAGATGAGGATTAATCTACTTGTCTGTTATTTCTAGACAGTGGTAATATTGTCGAAATAAATTTATGACTGCTATGACGATGACGGCGATAAGGTTGCAGGAGCCTAAATGGGCTAAAAATGTGTCGACAAACAGAGTCGATAATAGCTGAGTATAAAGTATGTCCAGACAGACTGTGTAGGAATAATCGTATAACATGAAACTACAGCGCAAAAGTTGTACGCGCATAACCCTCGGGAAGGCTAATACTGCGTTCACTCATCAGTGAATTTGTTTAAAAAAAATTTTGGGCAGGCAGCTTTTTTCAAGGTGGGCAGCTGGTCTGCAAAAGAATGCCAAATTTTGGACCCCCTTTTCATGTAACTTGAAATTAAAAAAAAAAGCAAAACGTAGATGAACGACCAATTTCCAATTAGACTTCTGCAACCTCAATAAGGCTGCGTTTGTTAGGTTCTCTTCGAGTATGAACTGACCATTTTGTGTATGTATAGACGATACAGCCAATGAACGGAGTTCCCTGTCCGAAGGACGCGACGGCTCCTTCATATTCAAATTGCCGTCAATTCATCCTCAAAATGATGTCAAAGAAGACCTAACAAAAGTAGCATAGATTCCATCAGCTTTCTGTGGAAAAGCTACTTTGTTCCTCCAGATCCACCATGGCATGATATAGCTGGTTATTTGGGAGCGTCGCGTAACAGCGCCAGGCATTACTGGATGCACATTTCACCGTGTAACAGGGCCATGCGCTGACCACTGCCCGAGGCATGGTCCATCAAGACGGATATATATACGCATAACCGCACCACTCGGAAAAAAAAAATGAACTCCCCTCAACAACAGCACTGAAAATGTTCCCTTCGGCCTTCCTATTGTACAGATATATTTGATCTTGTGCTATATAATAACTTTTACATTAACTGTGTATGATAGACAGGAATATTTTCCATCAAATTAGGAGCATTTTAACATGCAACCACCCTAATTTTGTCGAAGTGATGGTTCGAGGCAGTTTAAAGCAGATGGAAAGGATTTCTAGAGATAATGATGTCAAGCAATGTTCTTTTGCTGGGCCCCTTGCGGAACCATCAAGCATTAATTTACCATCTCTAAAGAAAGGTCAAACACTCCGATGGGTAACGCACTCCACAACACGATCAAACATGACGCCTCGTCGATACGAGCTCTTCCCGGTACTCTAGGGGGAAACTCATCACTGCCTCCAGGCACCCTTTGATGTTTGGGAACAAAAGATACGCGAATGCTGCTGTGGCATGATACAGCCCTTTATTCATTCTTTTTCGGAAGTATGTTCACTGTTGCCAGTCTTGGCTCTTTCGGAGCAAATTACCAAAACATTTGGCTCTATATAAGAGCTCTAGGCTCCCAAATAACTGACTGGCTCTCTGGCTCTTTTTGAGCCCGAATGGACTTTTACTTTAAGTCAGAACTGACTGATTTCCTATATACAAAGTACTTATACTTCTCTTGGACTGCTCGGTATTTTAAGGGCCTTGCTTCTGTCTTAACTGACCAATGAACACAAATCCATGAGCGCTCTGTGTCCATTTACCTGGCATCAGTGCCCAAAGTATGATTCCATTTACCAGCCATTTCTTTCCATGATGCTCTAATGAATGTAGAAACGGTTTATGATAATTATAATACCTAGGTTTGTCTAACGCATAAAGAGGTCGTAATAAATTTCTTGTCTTATATTCAATCCTGACCCCAGCAGGCCCTTTCTAAACATGGCTGACTCATGTTTGGCTCTTTATCGTATGCAATTTGGCCCTGGCTCGAAAATTTTTTTAGCAACCATGATTATGCTTTTAGACTTTAATATCTGCATTGATATGACGTGCCCGGAGGAGAATCACACCCTCGACATACTTCCTCAAAAATTGCATCTTCATGTTTACAAGCCTGTTGCAATGGGCACTTTTTTAAATATCAGATAGATAAGAGAATCAGGCCTAGTTTACCATTCGTGTTATAACAGATCTAGCATGCCCCAGACCTCCCACTTACTTGCATCTTTGCACAGAGTCTTGATATCTATGCTCGAAAAACTCAAAGTAGCCTGTAGGTAGAGGGCCTGTTTGTGTTGCAGGCCGCAGCACTATCCGTTTAGCAACCTGCAAGTAGATCAGTGATGAGGTTTAATTTCGAGGCAAATCCTCACTGGTTATGATCATGCGACAAACAAAAATAAATAAGCCTGTATACAATGATCTTATTCTACAAATAAATGATCTTTGAAGTGGAAAGGTGGGGAGAGAAAGAAACGTAGTCAAAAGAAAGTTTTATTCCATTCTGGTGTTGTGTCTGAAATATAGAGTGTCTCTCCTCGTGCCGGTACAAAGTTTTCGTGCAGTATAAGATACCAATAATTTCTGCGTTTTTGCTTTTACGTAAGACATAATAACCTCCCTTATGCTATTATTTCAAATAATAACTAATAACAGGGGCTTCGGCTGCGTGATTTGTCCGTTTTGAAAAATGAAACAGTTACAGTGAACAGAGCTAGATTAACCATGGAGGTAGATCAGGCAGTTATAGCCCTAAGGCCCGGCTCGCCTCTAAAAAGCATGTAGGGTTCTCTGCGTCTCTCACGATTCATGAACTCTGTCATTTTCCATTACAGTATGTTGTCCCAGGGCCTTGGACCATGTCAATCCATCCATGGCGGTAAAAGCCAATTCCACTGTCTTAATAAACAGCAAGAAGAGAAAGTGTTTTGTGGTCTTCAAAAAGTTTGTTTAGAATCTGTCACACGCTGTGATCGTACTCATTTGGCACTAGGGTTGGGCAGAGACACCAAAAGAGTCAGTCCAGATCAAGTTCAGTTCACTAAGGGGAAAAAGCTGTAAGATCAAGTTTAGCTCAGTTCTATGAAAATTGAGAAGTTTTCAGGTTAGATCAATACCCCTTGGTCGTAGAAATCGGCATTTATTTCTCGTTTTCGAGATGTACGAGGTCCATCCCAATAATAAGTTTCCCTACCTTATAGACTTAAGACGTCTTGTGACAGGCTAATGAAACTTGGCACATTTGTACAATGAGTCTTTAGAAAATTCCCTGTAAACTTTTGTGCACCAGTGCTGAACGGATCTGAAATGAGCTTCCTTTTCCTGTTGACAGTTAGATCACAATGGCCGGAATGATGAATGCTCAGAAAATGAAGGAATCATTCTCGCGATATGACATTCGGGTAATCATAAAATGTTCAGTTCTTCTGGGTAAGTCAGCCCCTGAAATACACACAGATCTTTTGACTGCTCTAGGAGACCATGCTCCTTCCATTCAAACTATTAGAAAATGGATGAGAGGCATTTCAGAAGGGCGCGTGGACATGGATGATGAAAACCGGACTGGGCGGCCTCTAACAGCATGTGGAGATGCAGGAATCTCCGCTGTTGAGCAATCTTTAGCTGAAGACAGGAGAAAATCATGTGAAGAGATTGCTGATGAAGTGCGGGTTCTTACGGAAAAACATTTTTTGACGCCAGACCAAAAAGAGTCCAGGGTGAGATTCTCAAGACAATTCATCCACAGATTTCAAAGAGAGCACAACAAGTTTTTAGATCGAATTGTCACAGGCGATGAAACATGGGTTTATTTGTGGGATCCAGAAACAAAAAAACAGTCTGCAGAGTGGAGAAACAGTGATGAACCTCGCCCAGAAAAAGCACGTCGAAAGCAGGGGTCTTTGAAGGTCATGCACATGTTCTTTTTCGACACATCCGGTATCATTTTGCGATGGCCAGTTCCTGTCGGCACCACTGTCAATGCCCAATATTACAAAATGGTTCTGCAAGATAAACTGAGACCAGTCATCAGCAATAAAGCGACCTGGGCTCCTGCAATCTGGACTCATCTTCCAACATGACAATGCACCTGTGCACACTGCCAGGATGGTCACCGAGCTGCTGGACCAATACGAGTGGGAAGTTTTGGAGCATCCACGCTATTCTCCAGATCTGGCCCCATGTGACTTTTGGCTCTTCCCAAAAATGAAAGAGCACATTCGGGGCCAAAGATTTGAGTCACAAGAAGACATTATTTTTGCTACACAAGCAGCCATCAGACAGCTGGACAAAGTCTTTTACGTGACTGCATTTGACGGCTGGTTGCGGAGAATGCAAAAGTGCATAGACAATGGCAAATGCTACGTTGAATAGATCATAAAATGAAGGTATGCTATGCCAAGTTTCATTGTTCTTGATCTTTTTGTTTCTCAGTTATTGAGGAGGGAAACTTATTTTTGGGATGGACCTCGTATGTGAAATGAATCAAAATAAGGACTGAAAATATATTAAAGTTCATGTCAAGCACCCAAAGTAGCTACTGTTCACATTCAGATAAGTTTGTCTAAAACAGCTATTAAGCTCAGATCAAGTTCACATGAACTGAACTTACGTTCACGAACTGTGTTCATACGGTCTCAGTTCCCCCCAATCGCGTTTGGTATCCACATTACTACTTTTTCAAGGGAAAGGGTCAGTTTCTGGCCGATTCTCGAAACACATCCAAAGTTCAAAAAAAAAACAAAACAACGTTGACACACTATTTCTAGTCTAGTCGCTATCCTGCACGGGATGGAGTTTGGAAAGAGACTCTCCGACTTTTGCAACGTTTGACAGCAACAACTAATTGTTCAGTATTTAGCACGGCTGATCATGGTTACTGCTAACATAGATCAGCAAAGAGAAGAATGGATAGTCCAAATATATAGGCTATGTACAAAACTGTGACATCGTGAAGTCGTAGAATACGGTCAAAAATTCATAAAATATATGTTGTTATTTGTAGTTGTGCCTTTTTGGGTGTTGGCGAGTGACTGGACCATAATTTAGACATTACATTTTCAAAGAGAGCAACTATAAATCAATAAATGAATTCAAAGAAAACAACAAATAATGTGCAATTATTTCTCCAGAAGATGCGGCTCTTGAACGCCACTCAGCTGCGTCCAGCACCGCGCTCACCGGAGATTGTGGGGAAAGGGCAAGACACACACAAAAAAAATCGTCATTTTTATTTGCTTGAATGAGATTGATCTATTGGGATGGGAAAGTCGCATCATTCTTTAATTAGAAATTTAGAATTGAAATATGACCCGGCTATTTATCCACCACGGTCTTGTTCAAGAAAGGGGAAGCTTACTAGTGTAATGAAAATGAATAGAAATAAATTTTCAGCGCTAGGCTTCCCGGGTTCAGCTTCCAACTGGCTGCATAGTCATTGTTACAGATAATGACCGTTAAATGTGTTATCTGCCGGCCGGTCATGTGACACTAGAGTGCAAAATTCTACCATCGCTCTAAGAAGTCAGCAAGGAGATTATATTATGCCGCACTCGGGGGAAGTGCACGGTAGAATACATTCTATTACCGCATCACGCGGCTTAATCGTCCTCCACACAGTCTATATGCAATATCGCATCGTTCCCATGCCAAACCAATATGGTCTACGTTACATACAGCAGGCCCAAGTGTTCATTCATACCGTTACATCCTGCAACAATGATGAACTTGACAAAGATCGTGAAGTAGACGCCAGTTGAATGAATCCGCTGGTTCTGATTTCAGATGTTTTCAGTGTCACTTCTACTTCTTCGGAATTCATGAATTTTGTCCTGAAAAAAAAAAAAAGATGGATAATTCATCGCGCCATAATGACTTGGCTCTATGTATCTATACACGCGTGCAGTTACGAGCTAGAACCAAAATTCAACAGGACTCCATAATGTGGTTACCTGCTTTGATTTGTTTGTTTTTGGGACTGAAAATGGGGTGGCAAAAAAGAAAAAAATAAACCCTATTGAATTTCAATATAAAGTTCCACGAAAACTTCGGTCTGAATATCGTATATTGTATTTCTGCCCATGTGGAGTCAGCGTCCCCAAACGGTTAAGGTGTTGGACTCAAGATCTAAAAGGTCGTGAGTTCGATTCCCGACCACCGTCATGTTGTAAGTGCCTTGGGAAAGCATTTCATTTACATTTTCCTCAGTCCACCCGTCTGTAAAATGGATAACTGGCTATATAAAGATAGTCAAAGATATTGTCGGAATGCTAATGATCAGCGACTGTAAATGGCAACGTCACTGTATGCTCCCCAGGGAGCTGAAAAAGTCCTAGAGTGATCAGGCTTGCTGGGGTAATAATAATGTGAAGTCGCGTGAGACTTATAAACTGCATTTTTATTATTATAATTATTATTATATACCACAGTTGTGGTCTGGGCCTTTTCCAATAAACTTGTTAAACATGTAGTTGTATCAATCATTATACATGTATGAAATGTTTTAATCGCCAGTGTGAATTCGTTAAGCATTGAAGAGTGGTTTTCATGTCCATTGTTCACAAAGCTTCATTTGAGGAAAAACACGCCAACAGATTGACTTGGGTTTTGTTGCTGTTGTTTTTTTTTTTGCCCAAGCTACTTAATTTTGTGGTACAGCTGTTAACATGTTTAGTACCTCCATGCAAAGTTCCATGTTTTTCTGTAGTTAATTTCACACGAAATTGTTAGAGATACTTACGAATACACATTCATACATGTACGTACATGATACAGAAAAAGATTACAGATTATTATGCTGTTTTTAGTAGCTTACAAACTCCTGTCCCATTTCTAAGTGTAACCAGGTGGCAAGGCATATAGCATTCCTTCTTAATTATTAAGCGGGAGGAATGTGAGCTCAGTCCGATAATTTTTCAGATGTTATATATTATTTTTAGGGAAGTGTGTCACCATGGATTTTACCAACTTGTGTGAATGATCAATTTTGAGAATATAGGCCTAAAAAACCTACACTAGAAAATTTCTTGTCCCTGCCGGGAATCGAACCAGGATCTTTCAGTTTGCAAGTCTGAACGTGTTACCACTACACTACAAGGACGCTAACTTCACAGCAATTTAATTCTTAAAAACCTACTGCCTTAATATTGTTTCCTAACCTCCACATGCAAGCCTAGTGTTTACCCGAGACCCTAACCACACCTCCCGACTGCTCACATAAGGCCCAGGGGCAGAGCTCTTCCCACTTTCCTAGCTTTAAACAGGGAGCCACCAGGTTAATTAGCTTGATTGTATTTAACGTTAGCTTAAGCAATGTGGCCCTATATGCTGAAGAAGAGACAAGGGAAGGTCTTTTACATAGAGGTTAACACAAATTGTCATCGATTATGGTAGACGGTGTTTGACATACGAATTCTGCCGGCTTTCCAGTTCCAAAACAGTGAATGTATTATTGAAGTGTGCGAGTCTGCAGACATAACAACAATTTTTGTGAATGGATGATGAGTAGATTCTCCAAGTTTATTAGTTCAAACACTGTGGATGTGATTTTTCCAGATTTATGCCAGTGTCATGCACAGCGGCACTCATAGATCTTAGAACACATCTAAGGACTGTCGCAGCTATGTGTCAGGTGGAGGGTAGGGATGCGACCAAAGCGAGTCCTGCCGCAAGGCAAAAATGGGACCTGAGACGACCTTGCGCGTTAGATCCTGACGCGGGCCTGACTAGACTGAACTTCAGGCATCGTCGTTTTTATCGAAAGCCAAAGAAGAAGACGAAGAAGTGTCATGCACAGATCACGAGGCTCTAACATTACTTTCCGACCTCGAATCAATTGTTCGGGGAAATCCCGCATACAGATTGTAAACTCCTGAGTGCCTTCCTTTCAACATTGAATTTTACCCATGAACTCTTACACCTCAAATTTCGAAATTAAAGAGCGTTTTTTTGCAGTTTTGCACATGGCACTGCATCAATGAACTCGAACTGAATCCGGAACTCCAGCAAAATTCGTAGGCAATATCCCGAGGCTTTCCTCACTTTTTTGCAAGGTTTAGCGTTAGGAACAAGGTTGGGGGTTTATTTTGTTGTATACTCGTTTCCGGAAACAGCAGCTTCCATTCGGACAGATTCATACGTGCTCTGTTGTCCGGTTCAGAAGCCAGCTAAGAATGTTCTTCTACTTGTCACTATTAATTATTGTCTGGTTGTGAATCCTTCTAGTGCTTCCTGCAAAGTTACAACTTTTGCCTGCCAATTTGTATCTATTCATTTCTAAATTCATGTAGGGAATGATGTCTGTCCATTTCTTTTTTTTTTTTGATCAGCTTCCATGTAAGGTAGGGGTAGGCGTAAGGAAGAAAAAAAAAACACCAAAAACGTGGGACAATCCCTAGTCTTTATCATTTTGTACGAACTCTCTCATGTGTGCTTTGTCTTTCTAAAGCGGATCCTTAATCCTAAACGAAGCACTGAACTGTAGTGATATCTGTGTCCGGCAACATTAGTTTGTTTTAAGCTAAGACTTAGGTTCATGAACGGGTTTAAGAACAATATCGTGGGGCTTTCCCAGAGGCCTGTAATGGTGGTTAAGGGGAAGAAATTGAATTCCGGAAGTCCAGCAAATTTCGTAAACAAAGTCGAGAAGCTGAGAAACCCCTGAATTGCGCATCCTGGTTGGCGGATGGGATACGTGCTGTTTCATGCAAATTCGACCCATAATTGTTAACGAGCAGTTACCGATATCTTAACTTCCTTTCTTTCAAAAGCATTCAAAGTGCCGTGCGGTTTGTGAGTCGTATTCAGAAACTGTAGATATAGTTTATGTGTTTGACTCTGGAGCTGGGTGGTTTACGTTGTACTGTCCTTGGGAAAGACATTTCACTTCCATTTCCTCACTCGACTCAGGTGTAAATGAGTACCTGGCTTTAGAGCAGGAGGAACCAGGGCGCTGCACCGCTGGAGACTAGGAATGACTTTGTCATGTATTTCATTTGTAATATTATGTATTTACACGTTTGATGTGCATTGTTCTATGTGTTTGAATTGTGAATGAGATGTATAACATTGTAAAACAATTTCCCTACGATTTAAATAAAGTCGTATTTTAATTTTTTTTTTCACTTATTGAGTTTTGGAATGAAACGTTCTGCAGTTATGGACTACTGGATCTGGACTTGGAATTTCTCAGGTTCTTTATGGCGGGTTAAAATATGTGTAAAATAGCACAGATCATCGCTCTCTATTCATGTATGAAGTCCGATTTCACAAATTAAGTTC
>JAWQUT010000143.1:817566-859551 GCA_033807755.1 Ellobium chinense
GTAAACTTTTTTTGCTGTGTCTCTTCGTTTGTACCAATCCCATGAAAAGCCAGCTGAGGCCTCTGGCTATTTCCAGAGAACAGGGAGTTTAGCTCTTTGGCAGCCTTTATCTTTTCAAACTTCTGACCCGAATTTATCCTAAACTGGCCAGGGAAGTGACAAATGCATTAGAACGGGCCACAGCTAAGGACACAGGGCCCCTGAGAGGGAGACAAATATGATGTGATAAATAAGTAGATCACCCTCACTACTGCGTCCAACTCAAGTGACCTCAAAATTAATGCGCGTATGTAACCAATAAACCAACTCTTGGTGAGACGAGAATATTATTTATAGTAAATTATCTCCTTCAAGACAGAGAGTCCTGGTATAACAAGGAGTAAATCATCGCCTTCAGCAGAGAATCTTGGTGGAACAATGTAGAACGTGCCCTAGTAAAATTTTCCTTGGATTAAAACTCTTAGGGTGACAATTGTAACTTGTAATAAATAATCTCCTTGGGCAAGAAATCTTGGTGTAATAGTTTGTATCATGTAAACAGGCTTATTTCCGATGACATAAAAGTGAGTAATAATTTTTTGATATGTCACACGTTACACAAAATTGACCTTTGACCTGCTTATGAATACTTTGATTGTGAAGCCGAGGAAACCTCTAGGTTTTTTAATATGTGAGGTCATTTCTTTTGTGATATCATGAATATTTGATTCACTGCCCTAGGACTTCCCTCTGTCTAGAGATCTCATTGTCAAGGTGGCGCCTCTGTAGCTATACGACCTATGGCAGCTGTATTTGATCTATGGTAGCTGTCTTTGGTCTATGATAGCTGTATTTGGTCTATGATAGTTATATTTGAACTATGGCAGCTGTCTTCGATCTATGGTAGCTGTCTTTGGTCTATTATAGCTGTCTTTGGTCTATGATAACTGTCTTTGATCTATGGTAGCTGTCTTTGATCTATGGTAGCTGTCTTTGGTCTATGATAGCTGTCTTTGGTCTATGATAGTTATATTTGATCTATGGCAGCTGTCTTTGATCTATGTAGCTGTCTTTGATCTATGGTAGCTGTCTATGATCTATGGTAGCTGTCTTTGGTCTCACTGTAGAAGCAGAAATTGCCTCACGATAGGCGGTATTGTCGTTGTTGTTTTTATAGCTGCCATTATCTCATTATCACTTTCATTTTTACCTCCATGATCAGCAAAAAAATGTATACATACATGTATAGTTTGATAAGGAAAATCTAATTTGTCTCTGTTTCCTCAGTCAAATTCAGAATGCCAAAAAAAGAACTTATGTCAGCATCATCATCACTATTTCCAATAAGAAATTTTAAAAAAAGAAAAAAGCTTATTACAAATGCCCCCTGTCATATATTAATTTTAAAATGTAAGCAATAATAAATAGAAAACTTAGAGCATTAAGCATTTCTTAAACAAATCGAATTTTCAAGACAAAAAAGTGTCTCATTTCAGGATGAAGAAAAGTATGTTCACCAAAATCATCATCATCATCATCATCATCACCATCATCATCATCATCAATCTCATCATCATCATCATCATTTAAAACTGAGAAAAATTAAAAGCTCAACCTTAATTCAAGGCATTTGTTAAAAATCTAGTAAAGAAATAAGACCGAAAATTATATCTAAACGTTTCGGCTGTAAGGCCTTTATCAATACTATTCCTCCGCGATGCAGTGCCCTGATCCCCNTCCAAGCTATAAACCCAGGTACTCATTTACACCTGAATCGAGTGGGGAAAATGAAGTGAAGTGTCTTCCTCGAGATTACCCAACATAAATCGCTTGTCCTAAGAGTCAAACACGCAAACCTTAGACTTGACAGTCTTCAGTTTCTGAGTACGACTCCCAATCCTCACGGCCATACTGATCTACGCGGATCTTAAAACTACTGCTCGTCATGCCTGAAGTCGACTGGCTGTTTAGCAGAGTTAACTAGTCTCAGGAACAGTTCCCAAATATGTTGGCCATTCCATCAACACTGTCACTATTAGTATTATTACCGGAATGAAATCAAGTTTGTGCATTATTGTGAACTGTGGCGCGTTAAAGCTGTGAAAAGATTGAGAATTAAAATTCAGCTTTAAGTGATAGAATTGAGAAGAAGAGCTTTGTTCTGCAACCTCGGCAAGATTATACTGGAAACTATAACAGTCATAATGAAGTGGTGACGACAGAAGTGAGCGCACGAGATTTTTTTTCTTTCTTCATATTAGCCCAACTGCAGTGCAGTTTCCTATCTCAGACTGCAGTTACAATGCATGGGCAGTTCCAGCAGAGTGCCACCTCATTTATGTTCATGTCTGACCAAATTCTGAGTTTACAGAGCTCAATCTCGCCTTATACTTAAAGAATAAATTAATCCCAGTAAGTGATGAGACATTCAGCTGGAATTGTCCGAAAGCAAAATTAGGGCGTCGTACTGCTGATCATTTTAATCTGATCTTAAGACAATACAGCATGTTTATCGCTTAACAGATCCATTTTTTTTTTTTAGGAAGAGATTCATGAATTCTGAGGAATTCACTGAAAACATCTGAATACAGAACCAGCGGATTCTTTACAACTACCTTATTCTCCCGACAACCGTCGACCGGAACATCACTTCTATCTAGACTTTCAGTAAGAATAATCACTTTGGGCCAATACAATACCTCATATCTTGATAACAATTTGATTCTTTTAATCATAAAATGGATATTACAGACATTGTGTTGTTTGTTGTTGTTGCTGCTGCTGAAGCTGAAGCTGCTGCTGCTATGCTGCTGCTGCTGCTGCTGCTGCTGCTGCTGCTGCTGCTGCTGCTGCTGCTGTTGTTGAGAAGATTGGCGTCTAGCCTGGCAACTGAAATGTATCAAATTTATTTACCCTTTTCATTGGTGATCGCTGTCAATGAGTCAGCTTTGATGACACCGTTAGACGCTACTATCCAGTTTTACAATCCGCAGAGATGTCCCTTACCAAACTTCATTCTTGTACAAAGTTTGGCCTAGACTGTTCTAAGTTCGGGAAATTTTGATACAGATCTATACATGGGGGTTGTCCGAAAAGTAGTATTGAAATATTTATTAAGTCAATATATATATATATATCAGGCCTGCTGGGGTAATGATAGTGTGAAGTCGCATGAGCGGGCATTAGCCTGGATATGAGACTAAAAACCNATATATATATATATATACACACACACACACACACAAAGAAAACATTGTGTTTATGTTACCGGCACTTCTCTGCTAAATTTTCAAATAATCACCACCAAGATTCATGTACTTCGTGTATTTTGACCACTCCATAAGTTTTGAGGACCATTTGGTTATTGCACAGCCAAACCTTTTCTTCTTAGTATTCAAGTGTCCCTCCATCACACTATGGACTGGTTTCTAGATCTTCAAAATATCTCAGTTATCAGTCCAGTGCTCATATTTTCTTCACATTCACAGACAGTCCTACTTGTTTCTCTGCGCTCATTTTGTGACAAGGATCCGCCTTTAACTTACGTTTATTTTAGCTCCTTTTCATTCAGTAAATGCAGTAGATCTGAGTGATGATCTCAATCCTTATATGCAAGCAAAATCAGCAGCTAGGCAGGAATCTCTCTTCGGAGAACAAGGCAACAAAAAATACTCCCCTCCAGCTGTGTTTCGGTTCACGTTTAGCCGTTTAACAAGCGTTTCGGCCCACATCTACCACGTGTTTCAGACCTTTCACTTCTTGACACTCTGAAGAGGCGGCGTCAACTTGGGTCATGACACCCAAATTTCCTTCTGTTGACTATGTTTTGTCTTTTTTTTTTTGCCTCGAGAGGAATTCGAACCGACCACTTTTTTTTTTCTCCAAAATTCCTTGCTGCGTAATAATACTCTCGGTCACTGCAAAGCTATGGTGGAAGTTGCTAATTTACTATATTATCTAATGTTCAGTTCCGACCTGAAGTTGTTTTTTTTTTTCAAGATCTAATTGAAATTGTTGCCGTCTTGTGACAAAAAGGCACATATGCAATTAATACAATTTCTTTTGCTTATGTGCCCTTTTGTCAGAAGACGGCAGATATTCCTCATGAACAAATTCCAAAGTATAGAGTAGTTATCTATGATTCGACTTGGAGAGCCCTACTATACTGCACTAGAGATTGAAAATAAGCTTGGTTGGAGGTCTGAAAACTCAGTCATTACAAGCCGTAATAATTATCTCACCCTACAGACGGTCTAGCGAGGTCAGGATCAGGGTCACGACGAGCCCCAACACAAGGGAGACAATGGAGCTCAAAATAGCTGGACAAAAGACGAATTCCCTGGTGAATCCCAAGAAATGTATCGGAAAAAATATTTCCTCCTTCTCTCCAACCTCCATATTTTTTTTCAATATTCACGAACGGTAATAACATATTCTCCAAACCTCTACAGACTAAAACTGTAGTCCAAGAAGTCATGTTAGTGATAGTGAGGTACATTATAACCTCAACTTCCACTCATAACATTTTGAAACTGACGAATGTTGTTTAACTTATATAATATATTCTTGCTGATCTCTCTACAGACGTTATTCCTGGGTACTTTGGAAGTATGCGTGTAGGACAGTCGTTTAAGGGACCATCAAATACCACCAACGTAATTCTCTCGGCTAATCAATTCTCTTATATGATTCATCAAAGGTGTCCTAAGGCTGTTTTAATGTTGGAAGTCTAAAGAGATCGCCTAATTATACGGCAGCCTATTCCAAGGCACCTTCAATATCACCCAATAACCACACCAATAAGCAGAAACACAACTTCAGTGAAGTTTACATTACTAGTGGGCTGCGTGTGTTTGGTCTCTGCAATTTGACAAAATGGGAAGCCACACCCCTTCTTTGTATTTTGTGGGCAGTCCTTAGAAAAGGATACGCTTTTGGTTGGTGCGTGCAGGTCATCGTGAAGCAACGTGCACATCCACAAGAGGTTAGTTAAAAATGATATGTTGGCTTTTATACAAAACCTGAAGAAAAAGCTCGGCAGCATGGCGGTGTCAAATTTGTTAGCGGAACATCTTGTTAATAGCCTTGTGCCTGAGGAGGATGTGGTAAGAACCAGCGGTGATGTGTATGCTAATTAATGAAGCAAAGATATAAGTATGGCAAACACCACTCGCAAATCAGTGTATTATTTCCTCTCTCTTCCGCATTAGTCGCCGCCATCTTGGCTTGCCTACAGATATTAACACTAAGGAAGGGATGTGGCTTCCCATTCTCTCAAACTGAGGGAATCAAACGAACGCAGTCCTGGTCTTTAAAGGGCTCTACTGTTTTTCTCGATGTGGATACAAAGAGGTTTTGATTTTAATAAAATGCACGTGATTCACTTTTCCGAATCAGCAAGCTAGGACAAACAATCTTATCCTTGCCATGGGCTGAGAGGGAGGCTCAAAAAGCACGTGTGATAGAGTAATGCTCATAGGCAGTGATAAATACTGTAAACGTTGTAATTGGAAAACAAGAGCTGCGATGTAAATAAAAAAGTGGCCTAGTTTAGCCTCGTAGAAAGTAATTTTTAACTTTTCGGAAAGGTCAAATATGATGACATTATCATGTGAGCTATTTTAGTACATGGGCGTTACAATACACATACAGAGTCTATCGAAGCTCCTAGGTCTAAGAAGCAGTATCTGCCACTTGAAACGCCTAAGTTGACCTGTATGTTATGATAGCCCTGCGGGTGTCTATCGATTACGTCGCGCTGCACCAGTGGCGTGGTCGAAAATTTCAGTCTAGGTTACAGTAAGGCAAATCTAGCAACGCTGGGAAAGACCCGCACTGATTTATGAGATTCGCCAATCGGTTTTTCTCCGGCAGCACTTCACACAATATTGTTTTTTTTTGTATACAAACTAGTCCATTTACCCGTTCGTTAAATAGGTAGAAGCGGAATGAAGATAACAGTATTAGTAAGTCTGTTATGCAACCATCACGCTATAAACATTATCATACTGCGTAAGACAGTAAACACGCTAGCCTCACCCTGTGTGTTGCCCGTCAACGCTCATTGCATCTAGTCAGCTAGTGGTCATTCGAAGCTGCTAGTGAGGCCACGCAGCAATGGCGTTCAAAGGCCACATAACGGGAGAGATCATTTAAAATTATTGTTGCTTTCTGTACATTTTCACTTCAAAACCTTGATCCAGTCACTTGCCAAACACACAAAAGGCACGACTAGAAATAACAGCATGTCTTTTGTGAATGTTTGACTGTATTCTACGGCTTCTTCGTGACGTACTCGACGTCACATATTTGAGCTTATATTTTTTCTTCAAAATAGATTGAGTAATGCACTTTGTAATCTCCAGCTTGAACCCTGGAAAACTCATGAATGGCCTTTTCATTGTTGCAAGACTGGTTGCTCTTATTATTTTATATCTCCTTCCAAACGGATTTTTGAGACCGGTAGTGTGGAAGGAAGAGCTGCTGGACAAATCTGGGTTGTAGTGATACCGGGTGCCGGATAAGGAAAAACTAATTGGTGGTCTTCATTCAGCTTATCTATCAAGCAGTTTTGTAACAGGTGGTGACTATTTGTCCGGAATCGAAAGTCAAAGTGAAGTCTACTAAGGAGTCATGGCCTTTTTCCATCTTGTGACCACGCCAATGTTCTGCGGCCTATTCATTACATAATATCTCTTGACCTATTAACATAGCCACTGGTTGATTTTAGAATAGTGTGGCATTCTACTATGCACCATCGGGCACCCATTACTAGTTATTACTAGAGTAGAGTCATTTCTTATCCCCTTTGCAATAGGATCATAGCAAAGGATCGAGTGCACGATAAAATTGTATATGCATCTGCATAAGCATCGGAAGTACGAGACACGCAAGGGAATTAGCTACTTACAAAGGATAACTTCCTCGATCACTCGACCTAAAAATTAATGGGTACTACAAGAATTTCGGATCCTTCTCCCTCCTCCTTCCCCCTCCCCCCCCCCCCCCCCCCCCCATCAAAAGGGCCGAANCACCTTTTTTTCGCCATCACAAGAGCACTACTTTCGGTTGCGTCAAGTTTTTAATTGTGCTCTTACCGACCATAGGCATGGGACCACGAAACCGAAGTCCCCTCGCATTTCCGGGTGCAATGGGGGGGGNGGGGGGGGGGGGGGGGATGGGGGGTATATCTACGACCCTGATTTGTCCAACAGTCCTTCTTTTCACTCTACCGGTCCCGAAAGCCCTTTGGGAAGGAGATATTAAATATAATAAGAGCAACTCAGATGTGCATGGCTTCGTCAACTGGTAAGTCTTGCAAGATAGTTATACTCCATTTTGCTGTTCAGTTACTGTTAAGGCTGTGACTATCAGTCCAGATACCCGCTCAGGGCATCTAGACTAGGTGTCAACACATAACGGACAATATTTATAAAGTGATGGAAAAAAATAGTTTACACTCGCGCATTAATTTTGAGGTCACTCAAGGGTGATCTATTTTATTTTTTTTTTTCTCTCTCTCAGAAGCTCAGTGGCGTTAGCTGTGGCCTGTTCTAATGCATTTGTCACTTCCCTGGGCAGATTAGATTAAATTAAAGAGGTACTATTTCGGGTCAGAGGTTTGAAAAGAGAATGGCTGCCAATGAGCTAACCCCCCTGTTCTCTTGAAATAGTCTGAGGCCTCAACTGGTTTTTCAAGCTAGTGCAGTGGTTCAAACGAGGAGACACGGCAAAAATTTTAATTGTCATGGGTCATAAAAAGTAATGTATTTTTTTTTTAGATCAGATGCTTATCTCCATTACTGGTGAGTAGGAACAGCCAACGAAAGTTAGGGCTAGAGATACGGCAGTCGACAATACATAGTAATATATAGAAAAAAGATTTGGCGGTGTGTAACCAGTAGTGTCTTGGTGACGTGGACGAGCAGGGACAGAGACCACAACTATTGCGGCGGTTGGGTTGGGAGAGGGGGGAGGAGGTGCTGCTGAGGATGGGCGGAGTAATCCTTCATCAGCTTTAGGCGATTGATGCAATAACCGTGCAACGATAAAACACTGTAAGATGCTCAACCCAAATTGAAGAGCGATTTTCCAGTAAATGCATTCTCGTTGAAAAATGAGTTGGTGGCGTATTCAAGCATGCATTTCTGTGTTAATTAATTCAAAAGCTGATTGACCTAAAAATCTGCACCTTTTAAATCTATATATCATTTACGCGTAAAGAAAAAGGTATGTGTGATGAGCAATTACCTTAATGTTATTTCCCTTAATTTCAAAAATATTCAGAGACCACATAACGAGTTTGAAAAAAAAAATGCTCTTCAATTACGATCAGTGTAAGGCCTCTTTGCTCTCATGTAAATGACAAAGGATAACGACAACTTTTATGTTGCCACACGTTTCAATATATCTCCAATACAAAAGGAGACCGTGAGTAGAAAATGAATTGTTGCGATTGTCGGGAATTCTAATTTCGTGTTTTTCAACTAATCAGACCGATATGGTATTGTATACGAAGGTTTATAAATCCGACCCAGTTTAATGAGTTCAGTCCAATTTATTTTGTCCTTTTCTGGAGACAAAGAGATATCGGTATAGATGGATTTTTTTTTTTAGAAAAAAAAGGGGGGGGGATGAGAGGGAGGGAGGGAAGGAGTCACACGTTTCCCTTTGACTAACTACATCTCAGCTCAACAAATCATTCTTTCTTCTCTCCTCTCCCCACTTTCCCTGCGTCCCAAACCCCCTCTCCAAGTCTCCATGCCATTTTAAGATCATGTATATATCTATTTGTCAGGCAGAGTCCAGGGCTAATTAATTCCACACATTGTCATATCTGTCGAGAAATGTAGACACCGCTCTGTTAAATCCTCACTGAACTACAGTGGCAATAACCCTTTACCACAGACAATGGGGACCATTTTTCTCTGCAATACCATTACTGGCGCCCACTGGCACCAAGGAGTGTAAAACACAAACCCTCTCAAGCTGGCGGATTTGTTAAGCTTGATCGGTTGAGCAGAACCAACCGACGGGGCCGTTATTGTGTTTGAGGAAGAATTTGGACGGGTACCTCTCAGCGTTGTTTTACACGCCAGTCCAAACCCGGCATCGATACATTTAACGCAAATTAACCCACGGCTTTGTGGAACACTCTATAATAGAGCTGTGAAGCCCGTGGGTTTAAGTACTGGTCCAGTACTCGTGAAGGCAGCAGTGGCGAGGGACGGGGGGCAGAACGGCCGTAGTGTTACTGGGAGCAGGGTTGCTAGGGACGACCGCGAGACCTAATCTCGACACCCGAGAGTTGCTTCTGGGGTGGCCCCTTGTTTCAGAGTGTTCCCCTCGAAATTTCTTTGGCTTCCTCTGTAACTTTAATTTGTGGCCGGAGGTATCTCAAAGAAACTTCCAAAGGACCACTTGATTAAAGTTTTTTGGCCTTACCTGCAGGTCTGGATATTTAAACGGAGTCTTTTGGCTTTTGGCGTTTTCGTGTCTCCAGATTGCCTCAGTGGTCAACCTTTCAGATGGATTAAACTTCTCATGTGCTTGTGTTCGACTAGGAGGACAGTTTCCATATTATTTTGAAGACATACGGTAAGCCAATAAACAACATATTTCTTTTTGAAGTTTTCTAAGTAATGAGATCATTAGTAACAAGACCTTTTTTTTTTTTTTTGAAGTCCATCACATAAGATACAGGCGTACCTAGGTCAGTCTAACAACTTTAGATATCCTCTTTTCTACTTCAAATTAAGGCAACAGACCATCGGGTTAGCGTCGTATCAAGTTAACAGGTTAGTTTTAAGATGATAATGGACGTGAAAGAAGAGGCTGTGAGTGAGATACCGAGGGTCTAGCGTTCCAGATGTTATCTTTCTGATACTTTGAACTGTTAAATCAAATTTAAAATGCATTCGCTTTGCTAACAGAATTTGTGAGACACTCTCTACACAAGGACTCGACATCCGTCTCACTGAAATTCACTGTTCTAAGTCACTTTTATCTAGTTCTCAGATTTTCCTTGTGTCTTCGTGAGATTAGAAGTCTTTGTATGAGAGATGAAAAGATGTAATTGTGTAAGTTTCCCATTTGAAGTGATAATCTCACCAGACCAATTTGTTCATGCTGAATACAAGTACTTACAGGATATTTTTTCAGACCTAAAGTACAGACGCGTGGAATGAAGTGTGTTTCCGTGAAATTAAATCTTGCGCTTCCCTGCCCTTAAAAAGCTACAAAACGAGTTCCAGTTTCCTCAAAAATGTATGTAAATATCGTTAAGTTCTCTCACTGTTGTCTGAACCATGACTGTCTTCAAACTCTAAGTTGTAGCTTCGTTCCTTTTATTTAATGACATTGATTGACTAGCTCATGTCAAAAACCTTTGAGGGAGGAAATTCCATTGTTGGCCATCTGTGATGTTGCAAACAGCTAACGAAAGAGGCTGCTAGGGAAAACACTCATAAAAGTTTTATAATGTTTCATTAAGTGACCCCGATCGATAAAGGCATTGATTTATTGTCGACATCCGCCATGACTGTTTTCCTTTTGTCTCCATGCTCGCATGCACTTCCGGTAGAAATTGTGGCCAAGCATGGAGAGGTCAGGGGTTACATCCGATAGTCCGTTCTGAACATAGAAAAGTATTAGCCATTAACAGTTCCTGGTTCATTGACTCTGTACTTACAGATAAATGCAATCGAAGAACCTATACCTGTTCCATTTGGCTGGAACATGTCACTCGTCGCCTGCTGATAATCACTGCTATAACTCTTGCAAAAAAATAGACACGTCCTGAAACTTCACATATAATCAAAACAAAGATCCTCGACGGTACTGCAACCTATCATAATGCATAGACTTGCGGGATATCGGAGCCTGAATTAATGAAACAAACCGATCATAGATTTTTCTGGGTTTTAGAGATTGCACTGCATTATCCATGAACTTGATTCTGTGATGAATGTCCTATGAGATGCACAGCAATATTCACACCGACGGTTTCATCATTTTCAAAGGAGAAGAAACTCTCGGACTGTGCATTAAAAGAAAATTATAACAGGTTCCCAGTTTTCGGACTCAGCAGTCTTTCTTCAAGGAACAGAGCAATAATAAAGAATGAACACAAAATTATCATTATAACAAAGGAGGCAATACGCATCACTTAATCAGAACTTAATCATCTTAATCATTCAGCCAGTTGGTCACTACGTCAGTCCCCGTAGCACAAATATCAAATGATTAAATCAGACACAGTTGGAATAAACAAGAACTGTTTTTAGGCCATCTCTGAAAACCAGATAGTTATAACACCAGCATTTCTCGTAATATCTGCATTCATTCATTCATTCATTCATTCATTCATTCATTCATTCATTCATTCATTCATTTACTTGGTTATTCTTATAGTCATTCATTTATTTATTCGTTGCTATTTAGACAATATTTTTGTTTATTTGTTTGTTTGTTTGTTTGTTTGTTTGTTGCTGTAATTTCGAAGAGGAAAAGGGGCACTAAAAATGTAGGAACAGAATGCTGTAGACTAAAGTTAATGCCAACAAAAGCTTCTAAGGACTACGCCCTTGAGTTCCAGCTTGTCTCTTTGACTCATGAACATGGTGTGGCCTTCTGGTTTTGCCAGTTAGGAATTCTCCTTCTTCTCACTTCGTTTGCCTTGTCAGATATGTCTGTTGTCTTGCCTGTTAGATCTGTCATTGTGCTTTTTTCAAAAGGCACTCTGTATCTTTGCTTTCCGTCATAATTTCATTTGCGCAGCTGTTGGTTGTATTTGTTTTAGAACAGGGGAACCAAGTCAAAGAGTACGTTTTGATATGAGAGATAGAATCAAGCTGTTCTCATGTCAGGTCTTCGAGATAACCCGTATAGACTACGCCTGAAAGATATAGACTAACACAGTGTGATTGTCTTATCATCAACGCGTTGATCTTGCAGGTCCTTGATGGTTATCGAACTAGATTTAGGTGATATGGACTGAAAGGGTCAGCTACCAAACTGGTCAGTGGTTAAGGTGGGAAAGACCACCTCAAACTCTAACATGGGTCACCAAAGTATGCTCTACACTTTTCTCCGTGGAAAGGATCTCCCAAATATAAATTAGCAAAGTACAAGTAAATACACTTACCGTTTAATTAGATTATCTGTGGTGTCAGTCTGCGTAGACTGTTTTTTATGGTGGGCAGGGGGAAGGTGGGAGGGGACGGGAGGGGGTGGGATTAGTGGTAAAGATAGAGGGGGAAGAGCGTGAGGGTTAGGGTGGGAGGCTACTACCTTTAAGGCAATTCAGTCATTGCCTCCTTTACTGGTGATTTACATATTGTTTGTGCAGTCTTTTCACTCTCGCATACATTTTTTTAAGTCAACAGTTTAAACACAAAGGAAGGAAAATCAGAACGTCTTGAGAAACAAACTCATCAGGAACATATTTAATTTATCACAGTCAATGAATCAATAAATGGCTAGATAGGATAAATAAATTAATCACCTTCTAGTCTCTGTGGAGATGCTCTTTCCTCATGTCAAGTGAAAATGGATCGGAGAGGTTGGGGGCTGAGTGCATCATAGCGAGCAATGTTTTTTATTTCGATATTAGTGGTGATTTATTGGTTGTGATGTATGGAAATGGCCAGGAAGGCTTACAAATAAACAAATCCTGAAATCTTTCCTCGTGTCTATTCAATGATAAGAATTTGAACCTGAACTTTGACGAAATTCACGAACGGAGAAATTGGCATATCGATTACACTGACGACGGCCTGATTTCCTGGTTCCTGTTTTTGTGTGTATGTATTATTTTATGTCACTCACAAAGAAGACAAAGATATCTTCGATTTTGAACCGAAATCTTTTCCAGAGATCTCACCGGTAGCCATTTGAAAGTGAGATGATGTTATCACGAAGACTAACTGATTCCGAAAGTTTAACACTGACACCTTTTGACATACATACATAGAACTGGGATTTTTTCCAGCCATTTTGCCGCCTTAATTGGAGACAGTCTTAAATGATCAGAAATAAATTTATCAGCAATACCCGTAGTGCCATTTTATGACCTAAGAACTAAAGCACAAGCAGGCAAAATGTCCAGTAAAATCGAAAAGTGGCTTCAGTATGGGGTTTGTCACGTGAATTCAGCTCTCAGCCGTGTACTACTGTTATGGGATCTTGGTAAAAATGTCCTTCTGACTTCAGTTCTATAGATAACTCGGTTTGGTGCTCTTGTCCCTTTGTTGTAAATGACAGCACCACGATCTGACTCTTGTAGACAGTGATTTTAACATGTCAGCAGTGCAAATAATGACTTTCTGCATTAGGTTCCTGGCACGAGAAGCGACTGTCTGAGGGATAGACTTACTCGGTATAAGGCTATAGACAGATCATACAAAATTATCTTAGAGAAAACATGAACCATTACACAAAACTCTCCGCGAATTTCACAGTGCAACATAGGATTCAAACGTTGCATACTTCATAGGGTCGGTACTGCGCACCGTTACAAATCGCTGGTCTAATAAACTTTCGTGTAGTCGAAAATAACAAGAAGATTACGAATTACATTCTTCATTTAACCCCATGTTTGCTCAAGACAGACAGGCTTTGTGATAGCAGTGCATGTATACTATTCTGTTGTTATGGGAGTTTATAAAGTTAATCTTCGCTGCTTACAGAGAATAGACACTGCAGTGTTCTGAAGATACTTCACCATGTCACAAGTGGCGTCTAGACCCGCCAGTCAGATGAAGGTGGGTGTATCCCTGCCCGAGATCAAGCACCCTCTCAGTCAGATGGGAAACCCCACTTTGATGGACGTCAGGGGCGTTTCACGAGCGAGCAATGTGAAACCCACCTCTAGCCCACCTCTAACAGGTCGCCCACTGGCCCAAGAGGGAGGTGTCAACGTCAGAAAAAGTTTCAGGTAAGTGAGATGCTTTCTTTCCATCAGGGCCTCTTTTGTCCTTGTCTAAATCAGATACATGTTCTTTATGTCACAGTGTCTTTCAAAATCGGACAATTGTTACTACAAAAAAAGAAAAACAACAACTAAAATGACACTGGGTCAAATGGCAAATGACCCTTTGTTTCATTATCAAAAGTAAAAGCAAAAACAACAACAACAACAACAGCAACAAACAGCAGCAGCAACAACAACAACAACAATGGTCATTTTTTGTGCCACAAGGAATCCATCCTATAGGAATTCTTCGGACTTTTGCTAGAAATAGGCAATCACTCCGATAAGTAAGTAGATTACTGACCCGATACGTCTAACTGTTCATAAAGTACCAGTAGGCTTTGAGGTGTTTTACATGGCTCAATATTTAAGGTTCATAATAGTTAATAACCTTATTCCTGGTCGACGTCAATCAGTACTCCTCTAAACCTTACTCACTTAAGCCGTTTTCTCTTCTACAAAATCCCCCCCCCCCCCCCCCCCCCCNCCAAAACAACCACCACCTATTCATCAGCACCTTTAAGATTACACGTGGCTTTGTTCGCCAACGATAATGATAAGTATCAATTTACATGACGCGGTAATAGTAGTTAGTAAGATTATAAAGGAATTAAAGGCGTCTTGCCCTAAAAATAGCGCGTTGATGTCTGGCGATACCATTCTAAATGTACATTGGAATCTTACGTATTCGAAAATCAGCAATTCATCACAAAGCTTCGTCCCCATACTTTACCTAACTAAAGCTACCTCACGGACTCGAATACCTCATGAAATCGGATCTCTTGAAAGTCGATTCGTGAGGTTTTACTGTAATAATGGGTTTGGCTGATTCCATACAATGCAAGTGTTCCCCGGAGTAGCGTTCCAGCGATATAATGTACCCAAGCTATATTGTTCATTATTTTCTATTGCAGTGCCTCAGGCCGTGAGAGTAAAGCAAGCCAACGCAACAAGGAACACCTGGTCAACCCCATACCTATAGAGAGTATCCCAGAAGGTGTGGAGGTCAAATATGGCGACCCTGCTTCAACTAGACTTCCGGTTTTCGGTAAGTGGCACAAGAATTTTGGGGATGGGATATGCACAACGTTAAGCTGAGCAAATGTGAAGGATGATATTTAGAAATCAAAGAGTTCATCAAGATCGGTGCTCCAGAAATTAAACGGGAGGGGATCTTGCCATGTCTCCTGTTCATGCCCCATTCCTTCTTTCCGCCCGACTGCCTGAGGTCTTAAATGAAAATGTTATCTTAACTAATCAGTGGTCAGACAAAATCTTCGTGAAGTTTTCTCATCTAACCGACGAAATAAACCTGAAACATCATTGGCCAGTCTAAATAGTGACCAGACGCAATGTTCTTGAAGTTTGTTTTTTTTTATTTATTTAATCGGCAATTTAAAATTTAAACGTCACTAACTAGTCTAACAGTTTAACAATCTTCGTGAATTTTTCTTATCTAACCGACGAATTAACACTGAAACGTCACTACCCAGTCTAACCAGTGGCCAGACGCAATGTTCGTGAAGTTTCCTTGTCTAATCGACGAAATAAAACTGAAACGTCTCTAACCAGTCTAGGCAATGACCAGACACAATCTTCGTGAAGTTTTCTTATCTAACCAAACGTCACTAACCAGTCTAACCAGTGACCAGACACAATCTTCGTGGAACTGCCTTATCTACCTTCACGTTGTTGCTTTTTTTTTTTTGGTCATTATGACCTATCTGTAGTGCCACCTTCATAACAATGCACAGCAGGTCGTTGGTTCCCCGGGGCCTAAAGTCGTGAAATCCTACTGATCACCTCTGACTGACAACAAGGCAAATACTTGGCTTAAAACTTCAGCGTGTCCGCCAGAGGTCTCTACCCACAGCCTATTCAAACAGATTTAATCGCCGAAGCATGGACTGAATCAATCCGCGGCCGATAAGAATTAACTGCTGGTTTGCTTTTCGATAAGGTGAAATTCAAATAGCGGTTTGAACTGTTAGGCCTTAAGCAGTCACGGCTATTATATTGGACACAGTAGACAGCTTGAGACTTCTTATATGCTTCTTTGTAAGGAGTCCTCCTGTGGGGAAGTGTAAAGGATAATGCTAGGGCCGAGCATGAAGACAAGACCTTTGTGAGGAAAGAAAGAAAGAAAGAAAGAAAGAAAGAAAGAAAGAAAGAAAGAAAGAAAGAAAGAACTCTGTTTTATCATAATCCCGCTAAACTACCACTGCTGATCCTCAACATCGTAGTCTCTAACCCTACGTCCCTAAATACAAACTGCCTTTTAGTTTATCTTATGTAAAATCACCTATGTGTCTAAGCCTGAGATTTCTTTCTTGAAACCACACTAAGCTATAATACAGTTTGTCTATACCATTGTGCTGATCCTTTGGGAATGAGTTTTGAAAACACTTTAATATGGTGGGGTGCTTTAGTGGAAGAGAGATATTTCTTACTCTCACACTACAAACCTGATGCTTTTATCTGAGCTTTTCAAACACTATGTTGACTATTCTTAATACTTAAAAGCCTGCGACTAAATGAACATCAATTATTTTATTTTACTTTGATTTGTTAGTCAAGGCTGGTTGCATAGCATTGCTATGAGATATTACAACTTCCTCATACTACCATTGTCGCAATCTGTCTATAAAATTGTTACTATGACTTACATTTCTTACATACCCAAACGCCGAGTCAACACAGGTCTCATTTATACTGCCTGGTTAATCAATATTGATTGTGTGGCAACAATATGGGAAAATATTGAAGTATTGGTTATCGATGGAGATTGAAGTTGTGTACACTGACCGCTGCAGACCGAAACCAGAACCCAGTCAGTAAAGTTTAAGCCGTTTTAGTTCCTTTGGAGCAAGCCACAGTAAGAGATCTTATGAATAAACGGACTCCTGTTGCATCGCAGAGTAAGCCATTAAATCTATGTCCATCCTACCCAGAATCTCCAAACCCAAGAAGTCAATGTTACAACCCTGCTTGAGCGAAATGGCTAAGTTTTGTAGAGAATTTTTTTTTTTTTAAAGTACCGTGCATATGATGCGACAACAGAAAACTTTAAGAAATGTTCTGAATGATAGAGAAAGCGTCCAGTGTCGCTTCGGTGAAGCAAGGATTCTAGCGGTAAGAGTTTACAAACCCATATATAGGTATAAAGATGCCAATGTCTCATTCACTGTTGACTATTTAAGATTTTACACCTCTCATTAATTTATCCAGAGATCCCGTGCCAAAATACGTGTTGTTTAACTCTTTCTTCAAAATTTGACACAATGGAAAATGCCCCTAGATCAATTAGATTTTGAGAACTTACGCAGTGAATCAGGCTACCTAATATTTTAAGCTTTTTCACACAGTAAACAGGGTAACCTTACCCACCTATAAATCAACCACAAAGTTTATACTTGAGTGGCTAAACCTTACCTATTCTAAGTCTACGAATGTATTTGCACCTATCTAAGCCTTTAAAATTCAATTCCAACCCCTTTCCCCCTCCCCGTTCCCAGTTTGGTTTTTTTTTTATCGGGACTATTTAAAATTGCATACTCTTATGTCAGGTGCTGTTGGCATCTTCATACCTGTAAATCGGATCTGAGAGCGTGCCCAATGTTGAAAAGGCGGAGTTCTTTTTCCGCCGTCGCTTCCGATCCGGAAGGTCCCACTATTCTTGCTGCGACCTGCGGGGACGAATAATGGAACTAGTCTGTGAATGACCATGTGACGCGGTCCCAGTAATACTAATAGACTCATTGTTGTGGAACGGTTTGGACGCATTGAATTAACGAGAAGAGACAAGCATCAGAATTTCTCTAGAATATTAATTTAATCTCGAGGGTCGATTTTCATGCAAAGAGAATTTAATGCAGCGCGTTGATATTTTTATGTGTTATGTAAGTTTCCATGCAGTCAGAACCCATTTCAATCCAAGCAGAGTTTGGTAAAAACACTCGGCAATATCATTTCTTTATCTTTTTAACCCTGTAAGACCCACTGTTCCATATTTGGCACATGAGTTTGGAGAATGATTATATTTAACTATGATAAACGGTAGTCCTCAAAGAATTAGCATACTATACTCGTATAATAGGGCCTCTGTGACCACAGAATGATGATAGTGCTTAAATTTTACACTTTTTCTCTAATATTATATTCCACAAAGCCATGTACACCCTTTACTGAGTACATAGAAAAATACATTTTCTAACAGTATGTTTAGTCTTACGTCTTAGATGGTTAATTTTTTCAAGTATTTTTTTGCATGACGGTTTCAAATACGCGCACACGATATGTTCAGGCCAAGCTGCACCGCCACACATAGCTATAATAAAGAGCACGGATATGACTGGATTTGGTCTTATCTCTGTACAAGTACAAGGCACTATGACATACGGTTTGTTTTAAGCGACGTAACGCATTCATTACTTCATATACCATGTTCGCCACCCTCAGGCCATTTGCTTAGACACCTCGATTGCCCCCCCTCCCCCCGCTCCCACTCATTTAACCTCTCTCTTCTTCTCCTTCTCCCAGTATCTTGTCATTTACCAACTCCCACTATACATGTCTACCCGTTCTTAGCTGCAGCTACATATTATGATCTCGAGCATCCCTCATCCTTACAGGGGATTGGGACGGGGGGTTGTTTCGGCTCTGCTTGGGTGAAGTGGGTAGTTTTTTTAATGCTGCAGTTGAGAAAGAATTTAACATTAGCTACGAGCCTCAAATGAGATTTGAATTTCTTCTATAATCAATAAACTGACCACAAGCACTATTTCCAAGTTACTGGCTCGTTTTAAAATGTTAAAAATTTAGGTACGCACTGCAGCCATTGCGGAAGATAGAAACCTGGCATTCAATATTTTGTCATCGATGATTTATAAGGAATAAGTCCACAGGATTGTGAGATCAATTTTTTAATGCTGTAAAGCCATGAATAGGATCAGCTGGCCTCTTAAATGCACTCTCTAGTTCGACCTCGTGTGGTTCTTCTGAGTGTGGTTACACTGAATATGATCATCATTATTATTATTTACATAAAGGATCAGGAAGTCGCTGCAGTTGAATAATTATGCTGGTCGGCCTGGCATATCCAGTGCTCAGTCTGAATATTAATTTTCCCTTGGCAACGTGCAGTGCTTTTGTTAAAGAAGTCGAGCTACATTGCCGTCTAGACGCTATTAGTCATTAGTAAATACGTCTTGTTTGCCCTCGGAACCATCGGAGATCTTGCGGCAGACTTCGGGTTACAACAAGTGTAACATAAAACAGCAGTACAATGGTAGGGGATTTGCATTGTTAGGCATGAGAGACTATAATAAAGAACAGTAGTTTTCAACCTGCTTTGTGCATGTACCTCACTGCACAGAATTAGTAAGCCTACTTCCTATTATCTTACTTATTAAGTTGGCGTGAATTTTTAAGAATCAATAAGACTAAAATTAAAAATGAGGTTTGTAAGTCTGGTATCTAGATTCACAACGGCTGGTTTGATTTCACACTACTATTATCATTCCTTCAAGCCAGATCATTCAAGATATTTATATTTTCTATTCCCCTGGAAGAATGCAGTGTCACTACCATTTACAGGAGCAGAGTTATCATTCTGACAGTATCTTTCACTGTTTTGTAGTCATGTACTCAGTCCGCAAAGCGTGGACGGGGGATAAGTGAATGAAATGCTTTTCTGTGCCACTTAAACTTAATAGACCAAGGCGGGAACCGAACCCATGCCCTTCAGGTCAGTCAAAGGTTGCCTGTGAAGTCTACATGAACATCAGTCCGTGAGTGTAACCCAAACGCAAAGGTAGCACCCACACCTTCAGCTAGCACTTAGCCCATTGTACACAACAGCCCGCGCAACAGTTTGACAAATCCATTGATCTTCAATGGGAATGCTGGAACCTTGCCCACCTACACTTGAAGTGAGTGGTGACAAAATGCGCTATATCCACTGTCACGAGATTGAACATCTCTATACTTCTCTCGCATCTAGATGTGCAGCTGGAATGGTCGGCTCTAATGATGCCACCAAAATTAATTGCAGATATAGACCACTAAAATCTTCATTATCATGATCTGTTTATACCCATACAGAGGCTTTACCACCTACAGGAATCCAGCCTTTTCCAGTTGAAATCTGACGACGCGTCGGATAATGCGTTTTGACAAGGAATCAACGAGCAGTCCATGGCCTAGCTATTAGCCTTCAGTAGCCCACTCTGAGATTAGGTCTTTGGTCTCTTGAGATTATCCCTTGATATTTTACGCCCTGACATAGCCTGACTACAATCTTGACTATTGGGTGTGCAGCTGAAATGGTCGCCTGTGACGCTTTCATTTTAATTTTCGATATTAAGACACCTCCAGTGAGATTTTGTGCCACAGTCCTCAGTCTAAAAGGGCTAAACGCCCCCTATCTTTAATCTTGATTGGTAGCCATACAGTTGGATCAGAAATGGTCTGGTCTCAAACTTTCATCTAATTTTTTTTTGAAATTTCATTGTAATAGTCCTCTCTGAGATTAGATCGTTCGTCTGTTGATGTAGTCCTTGGTTTATCAGACTTCAGGTGGCCTAATTATAATCTTATCTGTTTGGTATACAGCTGAAATGGTCAACCCTGGTTATTTCATTTATTTTGTAAAGTTTTATTGTAGTATTAGCCCTCAATGAGATTAGACTCTGAATTACTTTAGATAATCAGATCTCTTATGCCTTGACATAGCCTGACTGAGTTTAACCTTGGTTGCTTGGTGTATAGCCAGAATAGTGGGCTTTGATTCTTTCCTTTTTGTTTTTAAAGCTTTGTTGTAGTTAAAGCCTTTTACAAGATTAGACTCTTAATTTCCCTGGTCTTTCATGCATCATGTAGCTTGACTGATTTTAATCTTGATTGCTGGGTACATTTCTGGCTGAATATGGTGGGCTCTGGTTCATTCTTTGAAAAAAAAAAGTTTTGTTGTAATGATGTCCTCTATGAGATATGGCTCTTGGTTTCTTTTTATTTTTTTTTCTTAAAGCTCTGTTGCAGTAATGACCCTCTATGAGATCAGGCTCTTGCTTTTTCTAGATAATCGTTGCTTCCTCATTTCTTGACGTAGCCTGATTATAACATTGGCTGCTGGGTATACAGTGAGATGATCGGCTTTAATTCTTTCATTAAATATTTGAAATTTCCCTGTCTGAGATAAGGTCCTTGATTTCCTGCCATAATCTCCGGTCTGTTATACATGAAAATAGCCTAACTCTAATCTTGGCAGTTGGTGTGTGGCTGGAATGATCGGTTCTAATTCTTTCAATTTTTTTTTCTAAAGTTCAATGTAGCTCTAGCCCTCAATGCCACAAGGCTCTTAATTTCATAAGATTACTTACGGTCTCTTTTGTTTTGGCTTGGCCTGACTGTAAACCTTGATTGTTGGGTATGCAGTAAGAATGGTTGGCTTTCTTTAAATTTTTTGAAGATGTATTGCTTTAATGCGCTGTTTGAGATCAGGCTCTTAATTCCTTGAGATAATCCCTGGTCCATCATGCATTGACATAATCTGACTATAAAAATTTGACTTTGTGGAGCAGCTTGGCCAGATGATTACGGCGTTGGACTCAAGATCTAAAGGTCGTGGGTTCGATTCCCGACCGTGATCATGTTGTAAATGCCTTGGAAAAAATATTTTAGTCATATTTTCCTCAGTCCGCCTGTCTGTAAAATGGGTACCTGGCTATAGGCAGTGAAAGATATTGTCAGAATGCTAGTGATCAGCGCCTGTAAATGGCAGTAGCACTGTATGCTCCCCAGGGAGTTACGAAAGTTTTAGAGTGATCAGGCCTTATAGTGTGAAGTCGCATGAGGGGACATAAACCTGAATACTAGAACCATAAGCAGCTTATTATTATCATCAATATTATTATTATTTTGAGTGCACAGCTGAAATAGTCGGGTTTGAAGCTTTCATTCATCCTACCATAACAAAGTTAAGGGATTCAAATCAGGTAATGCCTATGCATTTCATTACGAAGCCACATACATACATGAAATCTAACATGCCACCATTTTTGTCAGTGCCGAGCTGCCTGGCGAGCATAGCTTTTCTATTTTGGGAGACATTACATTTTTGAAGACTAATTCTTCGTTGTAAACCTTCGTTTAACCGGCCAGTTGGTGTTTTCAATTTGCTGAAACAATAGTTCCGTCGCCTCCTCTGGTCGCCACGCTTCGTTGTTTGTCGTTATTAGGCCTATTCCTCGTCCTATCAGAAATTCGCTGTTCATGCCGCGCAAATCCATTGAAGTTTTGAGGGTTATTAGGCCTATCCAATCAAGGAGTGAGCGTTATTAGACATCCGTTCAAGAAAGAACATCATTAGGCCTATCCGTTCAAGAAAGAGCGTTAATAGGCCGATTCGTTCCCGGAATGAGCGTTATTAGGTCTATACAGTCAAGGAATAAGCTTTATTAGGACGGCCCACTCAAGAAATAAGCGTTATTAGGACTATCCATCCAAGAAATGAACGTTACTAGACCTATTCATTCAAGGAGTGAGCGTTGTTAGGTCTTTCCAGTCAAGGAATAAACGTTAGCAGGACTATCCATTCAAGAAATGAGCGTTATGCGCCCCATCCTATCAGAAATTCCGTGTTTACGCACGCAAATCCATTCAAGGAATAAGTGTTGTTACTAGTATTTCTAAATTTCTTCGTAGTAATATCCTTTTGCCATTTTTGGCTGTCTAAACTTCGGCTCACGAGCAGGCTATGATGAGCCTGGTTAGCGATGATGATGATGACACGTAAATCTTAAGTCTTAAAAACAATGGGAGAGAGAGCATTTGCATATAAGGCACCATTTTATTTGGAAATCCTCCCCCCCCCCCCCCCCCCCCCCCCCCCCCCGCCCCACTCTCTTTCTGTGGGTGTGAGCAATTAGTTTCATTCAAAAGACAGCCGAAGACTCACTTTTAACGGTTGAACGGTCTCGAAAGTTCTGAAAATTATTAGACATTGTACAGCGCCTTGGCTTTGTGTGATAAATGATAAGGCGCTATATCAATGAGATTATTATTAAGTCTGATTCTCATCTCGTAATACAGGAAACCGTGCAAGTGTTGGAGACAGAGATGCCATGAGCAGAGCGTCCAGTCGGGCTTCACGTGCATCTGGTCAAGCGAGACTGGAGATCGATGAGGTCAGTGTCATGTTGTGTGGTCAGTGTCAAGTGAAGATCTAGTCGGTGTCATGTATTGTCAGTGTCTTGCCTTGTTCAAGCCCTGCTTCAGAACACTCGCATATTGTATCGTCGGCCTATGTATCACTGTTGTGATCTGGGCTTATGCCAAATAAGCCTGTTAAACTCGTTGCTAGCAAGTTCATGTATAATCTCCATAGTACCCCTTGTGAGCAGCCAAACTGAAATGTAGGACTGTTTGTAGGCAAAGTGTGAGTCCTTTTCTACATGTATACGTAGAGGACTGAGGGGTTTACTGGGAGAATCTCTAAGAATGGTTAACCGAAAGAATGGGTAACCGAACACCTCATTTACGGGGTAAAGCCATCTTGGTATCAGGCAGACACCACAGGAGCTGGGTCATTCCCAGATACTTTGGAAACCCACATGGGGTCCAAATCAGTCAAGAGTAGACAGAATTTACTTTTAGCAGTTTCCAGGACATGGTGGAAAACAGACAGGCACGGCCAAAGGTTGTCAGGACATCCATTGTCCCAACAAAGCAAGGATTAAGGGACTGATGATGATGAAAGCGATGATATGATTATGATGATGAGATGAGGAGACTATTATTGTGGTGATGAACTCTTCCTCATTACTGATCCTAATGATCATTATGATTGAAACTAAATTATTATTATGATCATCCTCAGTACACTGCTTATGTAATATTTCACATCAGCCAGTATATGGCATGACAATTTGGTGCCTTATATTAACCGTTAACTGTTCTGATATTTTTTTGGATGCTCATATGTTTTTATAACTTGAGCAAAACAAAGTTTTCTTGTACAACGAAAACATTCATTCGGTGGAGGCAGGAGCTAGTTTAAATGAAAATAATGTTGCCATTCAGGATGTTACCATAAAAGGTTTCAGATAATATCAGCCAAGAAAGTGGGAATAGAGAGACAGATATATGTATATTATTTTTTAAATTATGTCCTTTGCTAAACGATTCCTCTAACAGCTGAATTCGTTAGAAGATGCATCATTCTAGACTGTTGTCGATATTTTCAGAATTAACTAATTTTTTAAAAAATCTACTTTTTTGTTCTCTCTTACTCTCTCGCAGCTCGAGGCCCTGATAAAAGAGAAACTGAAGAGCGGTTACTACGATGTCCGGAAAAAGTTCAAGGACAATGACCCAGAGGGACGCGGCAACGTGTCAAGGTACTTATTGCAGCAGTTTACTGGGTTGTTGGGTTGTTTGTCAACAAACTTATTGCAGCAGTTTACTGGGTTGTTGGGTTGTTTGTTAACAAATTGGACTGTAAATGTGTGACCCTAAAGATGGCAGCTTTGTAATCTTGAACTTGTTTTAAAGAAACGCGAATAGGGCCAGTTTCTTTTAAACATTTTTTCGGCTGTCGGACGCTCTACGTGTCTCTTAGTCTTTCTGCCTGTTTGCTTGCCAGTCAGTCTATCGGCATAGGCCTATTTATCTGTCACAATTATCATTATGCATGATATAGATAAGCATCCATCCATCCATCCATCCATCCATCGATCCATCCATCCATCCATCCATCCATCCATCCATCCATCCATCCATCCATCCATCCATCCATCCGATAGGGCACTGATATTCACATATGTATCCGTTGATATCTGTCTGCCCACACAGGGAAGCCTTCACTCGTATTCTGGTAACAGTGCTGGGCAGATCCATTTCGGGCAACACGTGTCAGCGGCTCATGGAGAGACTGGGCTTTGCCGAGAGACAGGTCATCCCCTTTACTGAGTTCTTCTCCTATTTCAGGTGAGTTGCACAGTATTCGGTGCCATTGATGCCTGCCTGCCTGCCAGCCTGCCAGCCTGCCTGTCTGTCTGTCTGTCTGTCTGTCTGTCTGTCTGTCTGTCTGTCTGTCTGTCTGTCTGTCCCTTCCTCCCTCCCTCCCTCTGTTTTAGGTACTCAGCACTCAAGTAGCCCTTGCCGGGCTAACCTCTGTATATGAACAGTGTGAAAACATTCTCCATGGATTTCTAAGATTAATGTGGATTATCAACAAGCATAAGATGATCTATCCACATTGCTAAAAGACACTCAGGCTTTACTCCAGAACTTTCCGATGGTCTCCAAAGTTGATGTTCAGTTATGACCCAAACCAAACTTCGTACCTCACAAGATTTTTCATCCCCATTTGTCTCATTGCTCAGACTGTAAAAAAATTTTGTCTTGTGCTCTTGCCTACGAAGGCGAAGTTCTCTATAACTTACCCTCCCCTCATCCCCTCACTCTGCAATGGGCACAAGTCCACTGCAAATTCACGTTCGACTATTGCTGACCATGTTCAGATAAAAGGCCTATACCTCTGAGACTTTCATCACTGCGCCACGCTGTCAATTCTCACTCAGTAACAGTCACTTAATTAATCCATTAATCTAACTGATTTCATGCATCAGCCATTCAAATACTCAGCCTCATAATCCATACTCTCCCTCTTTCCCTTCCTCTTTCTCTCTCTCTTTCTTTCTCTTCCTTCATCTTTCTGCTACTTTATTACTTCAGTCTTTCTCCAGATTTATAAAGTTTAGGGAATTACAATAAGCCCATGTTGTCTCTTGAGTTATAGAACATAAGTGTATTTATTATATAATCCATCCTCGGTTTCACTGCTCACTCACAGAGAGGCGGCCGAGTCCACATATCCACAGTGGATGGACCCCGTGCACAGAGCTAACCAGGACAGAGTCATCATGAATAGTAACCAGGTCCATGCAAACCTCAGAGAGAAAGCCAAACAGAGGTGGGCGTCATATTGCCGTTTCTTCATCTTCTCCTCATGCTTCCACTTTTCTTGTAGCTTCCTTTAATTCATCTGCTGCTTTCCTCTGCGCCCAGAAAGTCCTTTTCTCTCTCTCTATTATCTTCTCGTATCCTCCCTTTACTCTTCCGCTTTCTCTTTTCTCCTCCCTAATCATATCACCCAGTTTTTCTCTGTCGTTCCTGTTCTCTTCCTTCTTCTGTTCCTGTTTCATTCTTTGACTCCTCTCCTCTCCTGTCCAGTCATGGTCTGATCGCACCCTCCCCCACCTTCTTCATTCTCCTTCCTTCTCTCGTTTCTTCCACTTGTGCCACTTCTACTTCCCTTTCTTCGCTCTATTCTTCTCCTTCTGTCCATCTTCTTTGTCGCGATATCGAATCGTTGTAATCTATACTGTTACTGCTGCTTTTCATTGTTGTGTCCATGTTTATGACACTGATTTGGTCCTCTTTTCGTTTACTTTGGTCTTGTTGTCTTGTTTTTTTAATACTTCACGAAAATTCTATCCAACTCTGTAGACTTTCCTTCCTCTTGAGTCTCTTCGCAGTCTTCTTCATCCTCCTCGTCCCCTCAGATAAACATTATGATTGACCAGCTTGGCCTTATTCTTCACCTCTCTATTCTTACAGATTCCTTGACCTCGCCGACATGATCCCTCAGATGAATCCTGGCGGCTCCGGGCGTATCATGAAGTCAGAGTTCAGACAGATGTTGAACAGAATGAACTTCTACATGGACGACACAGAGTTTGAAAAACTATGGCACAAGTAATTGTCTACTTCCACTCTTTCACCCAAATGTGATTTCGATAGGTTAACTGTGACTTTGGCATTTCACATCTGTCGGCAACTCTGACTTTCCACATATTTAACACACAAATCCCCATCTCCAGGAGGAAATGTAGTTTTTCACATTTTGAAGTCAATCTAATTTTCCCATGCTCTACAGCAGGTCTGCTAATGTTTAGAGTTTTCTTCAAACTTCAGTTTCCACGTTTAGCCCCCAAATCTTATCTGTGAGCTGTTCTCCTTTTGATTTTTTGTGTTACTTTAGTAAGTGGAGAGGGAAGGGGAATTTGGGGACTTGTTTGGCTCTCATTGTCATGCCCTGATGAAAAACAATGAACATAATTTCAATACAATGCATGTCAGTACTTGTAGTTTCAATTACATAATGACAAAGTTTTAAAGCTGCTCTGGTTATCGTGCGTCATAGATAATTTGTAATTAGGTTTTATATAAACAATGTGATTTTTTTTTTTGTATTACCAGTCTAAATCAAATTAAGGAATACTCATGAAACTAGTCAATTCAATGTCATCGTCCATCAGGAATGTTATGTGAAAAGAATCAATTTACACAATGAAGATATTATAAATAATTTCAAGAATTCTTTGCCAGTTTTTAGCGTTTTCAAGTTAAAAGGAGCTATGTGTGGATGATTCTTTTTGTTTTCGTCTGGAAGAAGGAAGTGAAGACTGCTGGGGGTATCAGGTAAATACAAATTTCTTTCACTTAGATATGACCCTGCCAATGAGGGCATCATCAACGGGCAGAAACTACTGAACTCCCTGGGTATCGAATGGAGGAATGGCTCTGGTGACATAACCAACCGGGTGTCACCTTTCCAGGACGTCCCTCAAGGACGCATCTCCATGGCAACAGCTGGTCCTGGTAAGGGCAGCGTACGTTTGACTCCCATCGAGGATCAGATTCAGAAATCAGGTCAGAGGTCAAGGCCAAGGGGTATCCACATTTCTCTTGACGTGCAGAACCTCCTGTGTAGATTGTTTTTCCTGTCTCGATCAGCATATTTCTTCCCACCTGATTTATATTCTTTCCCTAACATGTTCACCCGATAATCGGCTTTAATGCTGTGCACCTGAAACGGTAGTTTACACTATAACTATAACCATAACCTGATATTTTATCACAATACCCCACCCTATATAATTATTATCCCTCAAGTTGTTACTGCTGACCTCTATTTCTGAGATATCTGTACCCTTCCCTTTTAATTGCAGAAACAGAACGGTCAAAAACGAAGTTGAGGTCTTTGCTGGATATGCCGAGACCTTATCTGAAGATATTAGTGCTGTTCATATTCGCATAACTTGTTCAAATCTGGCTTGGATGTCAGACTCTCTGCCTTGGAATACGAGTTACACTCTTTCAGACAAAGAGAGTGGTTCTCTGAAGTTATGAGAAGTTGATACAGTATATCAAGATTGTGATCTGAACAAATATTTGCTCCCAAATAGTAAAATATGATGCATGAATGAGGAACCTCATGTTTTAGTTAAACATAAGCGCATCCAGTATTTTGGGTAGCCGACTCTTAAATAAAGCTAAAGATTTCATGATATCCAGCATGGATATGGCACTGAACATTTTAAGGGGAAAAAGTGAGACATGTAAGGTTTCTTTTAAACTTAACTTCTTTTCCTCTTCAATCTATGGACCTATATTTAAGAATTTTTAAGAAACACGCACTCGCAAACAGTGTTATAATGAAATACTCCAAAATGAAACGCAGAAACTAGTTTATTAAAACTTTCGATCCTATAATACGTGGATCTTCTTCAGTACAGTAAATTTTTAAAAATTCAAAATCAATATGGACATAAATATATTTATTTGCCTTCTCTCCGTTATGCCGTTTTCACAACAGCAACAAATATCAGATTCACGAGGGCATGGAAAAATGTAGTTTGTGTTTGTGAAATAATAATTATAGCCACCAACATTGCAAGGAAAGCGACTGGAACCATAGTAATAACAACGACAGCAAGCACATAATACCGATAATAGATAAGAGCTATAAACAATTAACCCGTCTCATTCACTAGACTCACTCCTCGCACATTTCAGTATCATCTAAAATTTGCAGTATATCTGTACTATAGCCACCTATAACTTACAGTAATCTGTACTATCACCTTACAGAGCACTGCCTATTTAAGGAGTGAATAGTTTCTTCCAAACGTCATCACCTTGATAAATCTGCACTCAGCCGGCTTACCAGTTTTCAGTGTTTTTCCCTAATGGTAGAGCTCAGTGTACTTGGATGTAAAGAATATTGTGTGCACCCAGAAAATCCACATACGACCATAACATTGAACCCCTTCGGCTAATACCACCTTTGCGGAAATGAGACAAACAAAATAATGAAAGGATTGTGGACATCACTCAGCTAATTATTAACGAAACGTGTGGTTTTCTAACACGTGGTGATTTATTTATCACACTTTAAAAGATCAATGTCCCATTAAAAAGGAATTTACCCGTAAACTGACGAAGTCTGTTATTGTATTCCTATCTCAGCTTTCGCACACTAGTTTAAACTTGTGCAGCATCGAGAATTACAAAGTCTTAAACTTCTTTGAAAGAATATTTGAGGCTTCACACATGAAAAGGGCTGATAGAACCATGAGACATTTCACATCTCTTAGCTTTCCAGTAGTTCTCTCTCTCTTCAGTGATTGGTCAGATCGTTCGACCGTGAGAAATGGAGAGAACTCATTTTGGACGAAACTGGTCTACGGTACCTTGTAATTTTCATTGTGTCATCATTCTCTATTTTAGAATGCATATTTTTTTATGCAGCACCTTATGATAAGCTAAATTGTGGTGCTGCTTTTTTCTTAAATTGGATTAAATTAAATTGTTGCGGTTCGTACTATGTCATAACACAGGGTAAGTAATTCATTCTTCACGAAAAGAAAGGCTATTGGCCAAAAGTATCTTGCACTAATTTATTACTCGAATACTGTATATCGCAGCACTTCATAGATCTAGACAAATTCAGATTTCTTCCTAACTTTTTCCATTCCAACATTGTTATGACAAACCTTAATCAGGTACCCGCTCTACAAAAAAAAAATATTTAAAAATAATTGTTAAATCTACATTACTCACATTTTATCCGCTAGTAATAATGATCAGTTGACTAGGTAGGCTACTAAATCTCATCGCAGGAAAATAGTACCACGACGCACAAATTCATCGTAAAGTGTAACAAGAGGATTTATTGCAAAGTGTAACAACTGGATTGTTTATAAAGTATAACACTAGGATTTATTGAACAGTGTCACAACTAGATTTATCGTAAAGTATAAAAACTGATGGTTTAACACTAAAATGTACAGCACCAACTTTCCTTAAGCGTTTAAGCTCCATGATTAATTTTTCTCTCCTATCACACTGACAGAACGTGTGACAGATCGTTCTGAAAGAAGGACACCCAGGAAGAAGGAGCTGGAGAGACGCCAGCAGCTCAATATAGAAAACTGGCTGAAAAACAAATTCAGGGAAGGTTTCTTCAACATGCGGGAGGCATTTGAGGACAAGGACCCCGAGAGAAAGGGCGTGGTATGTTGGTGTAGTGATATAGTTTGCATTAGAAACTTTGAATTTTACTGATTGTTTTATTCTAGGACCAGGGCCTACCTAATGAAGAGGTCTGAACACCTTGCAAATTTGGTGATTTTGGAATGTTTGTTATTTATTCATTTTTATTACCTGTTGCCTGGTTTTATAATAGTCATTAAATTATCTCCTTTAAGTTTACACTGAAAGCCATGTTAGAGAATATAATTTTCTCTGTTTGGTGAATAAACTGGAGATACGGTGTGAAGGCGACCAAGGCAGAGAGGGGGAACACCTCACAATGTAAATGACCGCGTAATCTTTATGTCAAATTGTTTTTGGCCTGGGAGTTGGTGACCACAGGGGAAGGCAGCTATATTTTACTACTGTTTGCAGAACTAGTCCTCGTTGGTGTGTTGATCGTGCGTAGTATTCACACTATTTCTCATTTTTATGACAGAGTTAGAAATTGATGATGCCTTGTTAAAATAATGACATTCCACATAACTGACATGGTTTTATGAGAATTTGATCGTAACGTCTCAAGCTTGGATGGCTGCAGGATGTGTAAACGTGTAAAGGTACTTGGAATCGTAACTTTAACTGAAAAACAATGTTATCTTCCATTCTTGTCAGGTGACCTTCGATGACTTTATCGAAGTTCTGGGCACGTTCGGGCTGAAGATGGAGAAGAGCTTGCTGGGAGCCTTCCTCAGTCGCTGCTCGGTCAAGGCCATGGGCAAAGGTGTTCCCTACAGGGAGTTCCTACACAGGTTCCAGGACAGAGGAGACGCTGGTATGACGCATAACGTTCTCACCGACGTCAAGCACAAGTATGTGTCTCCCTACAGCCTGCTGATTCTCTGTCTCTTTCTCTTCCTCTCCCTTTCTCACTTTCTCTCTCTCTCTTTTTCTTTCTTACATATGTGTCTTTCTCTCTATTTGTCTGTCTCTTTTTTTTTCTTCTGTATTCCTCGGTCATGTAATGGTACCAAAGTGGGTCAGGAACTGTGCCGTTCTAAGCAGGTCTGCAAGTTTCCTTCATAGTTTATATCTTTCGTTTTATCTCTGACTTTGACAAACATGAAACATTAAACATTAAATATTAAAACCAGGGTCATAAACAGACATTGGCAAGGTTAAAGTTTTAGATGCAAACCAGTTCAGATAATTTTGTCCCACACTCCATTTTATTTTACACTTATAAACATACAATAGCTCCTCCACGACGTTGTATATGGACAGTGTGTCAGTGCTGATGCTTGAAAATACCCCTAACAATGGAATTTGAAATCTGAAATCAAGAACAAGCCACTTAAGCTGTCAAACTCTTGCATACATAATCATGACTATACCACCTTTCCCATTACCACTGCTGATTCTACATTACTGTACTATGTCTTGCAGGTACAATAACCGGACCATGAGTCCTGAAGCTCGCTCTACCATCAGCGCTGTGGAGTCGCAAATTGTCAATATGTTCCAGAGAGACTTCTTGGCTTTACTGGGCATGTTCAAGTAAGTTCATCAATATCTTGCACCTTTATTAGTACCACAGGTCACATCTCTCATTTTCTTCAAGCTTCATCTTCTCAAAAATTGCACACACGTGTCACGAATTTGTTAAACCAAGTAACGGTAATTGATAAATTGTTATACTGCTGGTTTTCCAGATAGTAGGTTATGCCCCTTAGACCAACAATCTGGTCAGGGTTACTGGCACCTTTTTTTTTCTTCTTCTTTCGGCCCTATTAACATTCTACAAATACCATTGTGATTTCGGGAAATTTCTTCCATGGAGGTTAAAGTACTTCATTTGCCCGATCTTTCAGGGGAAAAAAATTATGGGGAAAGGGGGGAGGGGGGGAGAGGAGGTCAATGCCCACACTTTTTCACAAATGACTTTCAAAAAGAGTCACTTCGAATTCTGATTTAGTTCCCAGTTTTCATAACGCTGGTTTTGACTGCGTGCTAATACACAGGTCTACACACTATTTTATTTTTTATCTAGAAGGCTCAAATTGTACCTGGAACTTTAAAACTGGATGCTTTATTTAGATCACAGGTCATTTTACAGATTTCTACACCCTGACACTGGCTGGCAGTGCCCCCAAAAAAAGAGTTATTTTACATATTAGCGGATTAACTGGGTTGTTCAAAATGAGTAATTTGGCCTTCTAAAAGATGTTTGAAATCTGAATTTGTCGAAGCAAGTAACCGTAACAAATTGGTATATTGCTGGCTTTCTACATAGTAGGTTATGCCCCTTAGTCCGAAAAATCTGGTCATCCTCCAAGATGGATGCACATGTACTTTTATTATCACGTTCATTTTTTTTTTTTCTGCAAAGAAATTTTATTTTTTGGTGCCTAATAACCGATTGTGTTCAGTAGTATCGAGATTTCTCAAAATTACAGGTTTAAACGTGCGCTCTTTTTAAATGCACTATCGTTTTAAACGCACGCAAAGAATCCTCTTCATTCTTCCTGTACATTATTACTGCATATTGTTAGCTCATTTTTGAGTTGCTACGATATTTATAGTGTATTGGATTTATTCGCATACAACAAAAATATTCAACACATAGATTCAACAGTTATTATCTTACACACACACACAGACACACAGACACACACACACACACACACACACACACACACACACACAGACAGAGAGAGAGAGAGAGAGAGACAGAGAGAGAGAGAGAGAACAATGAATTCAATTAATCAATAACACAGTCGGCATTACCAAGTCACACAAAGTTTACTCATAATAATTCAATAGTCAGGCTTTATGGAGTCTACTTACCGTACTAGTTAACAAATGACAGGAAACAAAGATCCCCTTCTCAAACTTCACATATATTTTAACATCTGTTCATGTCAGGAAAATCGACAATCTCGGTACTGATGTGATAAGCCAGGAAGAATTCAGAGCTGCGATTGAGTCCAGATTCAACATGGAACTCACCGATCCTCAGTTCGACTCCTTCATTGACCGCGTGCCTTTGGACGAGGATGGCAATGTCATGTATGCCCGATTCATGCAGCAGTTTGATGCCAGGTAACTATGGCTACCCTTAGACTAAATAACCCCTCCACCCCCCCCCCTTAAACACCTACATAAACCACCCGAAGTGAACCCCTGCTGGTTCAGGATATAAATAACAGAGATTCAGGTGTGCGTGGAATATGTTCTTTTCACCTCTGTTTTGAATTATTTTCTGTGGTGTTTCTCAAATGTTTGTTGATTTATAAATAAATTATTTTTATATCAAGGATGCAATGAAAATCAGCTTCAGGATATAAATGATTCAATTTGTTCTCAAGAAAATGTCAACGAAAAGAGCATAGCTCAGTGTGATTGCATCGTAATTGTTATTTTGCTCTAAATCTGATGAAGAATTGATAACTTGTGATTCCTAAGATTTTTAAAAGTCTTTTTTTACACCGTAATCTCATTTGATTAAAATTCATCTTTCTTTTCAATTATAACTGCATAATATGAAAATTGTGTTTCGTCTTCTTGCACCATCGAGTGGCTGAGGTTGGACAGCGTGTCTCTTGTTGGGAAAGATCTCGAGTTCAAATCATGTTAGAGGCAGATTTCTTAGTATTTTTTTTTGGCAATGTTTAACCCCTTCATTGCCCTATGCCTGAGATATATTCTAGGCCTGTGATTTCGTAGCCTTAAAGATAGAAAATAAATGGATGAAACATCAGTTTTACAATATCACTGCACTTTACTTGAATCTTTCTCCCCTAATAAAAAGGGATTTTATAACCTAACATAATTCCCTTTTTTTCTATCTGTCTGCTGTTCATCTCAAAAGTTTTCCAGTGCTCTGTTCACCCATCCAACTTTCTAATCTATCCAGTAATTTCTCCCTTTGCTGTCCTCTGCCTATCATTACTAGTTGTAAGTGCGCTTGCTGTTGTGCTTGAAAGGGACATTAAAATCTTACATGAGTCTCTGTTTCTGCTTGTCAGCTGTCCATCTCAACAGTTCACTATCTAGTACTTCGTACACTCATATAACATTCTAGCCCACCCAGAAGTTTCCCTCTTTGTTTCTCTTTGCTTGGTATATTATTACCGGTTGTTACCAGTACTCTAGCACTTGTTCTGAAAGAGGACGTGAAAATCTAACACAAACAGTAAACGCAAATTCCTGCACCATCTTCTAGGGGTCAAGCACCCAGCCTGTACGGGCCTCGACCCGACATGGTAGACCCCATGGAAGAGAATCTCCCCTATCCTCCCATCAAAGAGGAGGCAGAGGAGAATATGGACGGCAACGTCACTCCACTGCCTACAGCCGTTGTGCCTGATGTGGAAGAGGAAGAACTTCACAGACGAAGGACCAATCAGGAACTATTCAAGGTAGGAACTGGTGATATGCATAGAGGATTACTATACAGCGCCATCTTCCATTTATTGTTCACCAGTTGCCATTGCCATTATTATGATCGTAACTATTATGAGTATAGACCCTGTTATTCCATGCTTTGCCACACCGATATGTTGTCAGTGTCGCGTACATGTTAGTTCAGTACTCAAAGAGAACAGGAGTTTAAGGATTTGGGAAGTCAGGGTTCACAGATTCAGAAGGGAGTAAGGGATTCAGAAATGTACTTAAGGGAAGCAGAAATACGTATAATATTATCATCAATAACATCACAAGTGTCGTCGTAGTGGCTTGTATTACAAAGAAGTTAGACAGACTACACACATCATTAATTAGTTGTTAAGATATCGTCGTTGACTGCAACATCCCGATAAGCGTCAAAATTCAAATTTTGCAGGAGAAGCAACAAACAAACAACAACAATAACAAAACCAACAAACTTGTTGCTATCAACATTATAATAATTATTATCAGGTAATCAAAGATCTGATGTCTCGCCGTTTCCAAGAACTGGAGCAACGGTACTATGACCTGGATGAGACCAACACCCGCAGATTAACACAAGAGATGATGTACCATCTGTTTAGATCGTAAGAGACCCTTGTTCTATCGCTTGCTTGCTTGCTTGCTTGCTTGCTTGCTTGCTTGCTTGTTTGCTTGCTTGCTTGCTTGCTTGCCTGCATATTTGCTTGTTTGCTTGCTTGCTTGAGTGGCTGGCTGGTGGCTGACTGGCTGGAGGAAGGAGGATGCGAGTGTAGGGATGGATGGATGGATGGATGGATGGATGGATGGATGGATGGATGGATGGATGGATGGAAAGGTGCTGGGATGGACCCAAGGAAGGACGGACGAATGGATGCAGTTTACCAGACTGTAGCAAGTCAGCTCGGATAGTATGCATTACAAAAAGAGTGGATATAAACAGCAGGAATCAGGGAATGAGATTTTTCACTTAACCCGCAAAATATTCTCATAAAACATGAATACATTTGGAAATCGTTCGTCATCAGATTTGACATCCGACCAGAGATATCTCGAGGCGAAATCCGTGACCTGTGGCGCACATTCATCACAAATTCGGACAGGACTCTAGATTACCAGCAGGTAACTTGTTTTCTATGCCAGGATAAATGTTAGTTTCACCTGTAAACAATGTAGATTTATGATGCTTATGTTATCGTTGTTTTGGCCTTTGGAAGAGGCTTACAAATACATGTACACAACCCTTTGAACCCATGATTCCGAAAAAAAGTATCCATGCTCATTACACGATCTGTTCCCGAGATCCTCAGAATTTGAATCAAATTTTCCCCACGACCTCGAACATCTCACAAACTCGACTCAAAATGATGAAGTATTACCGAGGATCTTAAGTTCGTTGGATCCTTCCTTAAAACTCAACTGTTGGGAGAGCCCCATTATTCCATCAATAGATAGTAGTACTACCATTGCTGCTAGTGCCATGATAAATAATCCAAGCACATGGATTCACATTGCTATGAGGCTAGAATAATACCAGTTGGCAATAAGACAAATAAGTTCAAGCAAAAGCTACAACTCCTAACTTTAGAGCTTTTCTTTGTATTTGGTTTTACATCTGTGACTCGTTGATCAACCTCGACATTTCTCTGTGAATTTGGTAACCCTTATGTCGAAGTCAAATTCCAAAGCTTTATCGCATCTCTTATTTTTCCCCTTCTCTCAGTTTATCCGTCATTTCGGCTTCTCCATGCGCTCCGCTGCCTTCCCCAACGCCAAGCTCCATCCACCTCGTCGTGGTGACGCCGACTTCATGATCAGGTCAAGAAAGCTGAACTGTGCAGCTGACATGCTACAGGACAACCTGAGAGCGAAGGTACGGCATTCCGGCAGAGAATCTGTTTTACATGTGTGACTCTTCGCCCTTCTCCTTCTAGATCTTTTTGTCTGTTCTGTTTCAATATGATCTCAGGTGATCCGTCCATCCATTCATCCGTCCGTCCTTCCATCCATCCATCCATCATTCCATCCATTCATCCTTCCAGCCAGCCGCCATCCATCCATCCATCCATCCATCCATCCATCCATCCATCCATCCATCCATCCATCCATCCATCCATCCATCCATCCATCCATCCATCCATCCATCCATCTATCCATCCACAGGTCGACTACTTGTGGGATGACTTAAGGCGTGAGTTTGTCGGTATGGACCCCTACAACACTGGCTACGTGACCAAAGAGGAATTCCGAGAGGTTCTCACTGAACTTTGTGTCAACCTAAGCAACCTGGAGCTGGAGCAACTCATTAACAAGTTCGAGGTTAAGAACGATGGAAGGTGAGCTTCTCTGCCTTGAACATTTAGACTATGCGTGAGAGACACTTTACATGTTCACAGAAACCGGCCAAAAGTGTCCTTATTAACAGAAATGCGTATAAACCATATACGTGTCCCTGGAGGAGAAAAATCGGGCCCAAAAATACTGTACTTAGTATCCATGTTTACGCACTATGTATCAAGAAGGTCAAAGGGCAAAATTGGGTTAAATTATGGGAACGGCAAAAAGACAAGGAATGTTGCAGGACAAGAAGGTTAAATAAACTGAGAAGAAATGGTCAAAGGCTTAAAAGCATTTTCCCCGTTTTTAACTACTTACTTTTAAAATATGCGTACAGACGTGAAAGTGTGTGCATAAAGGTGGGTTTGTTGTTGGTTTTTTTTCGTTACCAGCAGAACGCCAGTTTCAGATGGCTCTTACAGCCAACACTGTTTTCAAACCTTGTTGAGAGGTTCGACTAGATGTTGTGGGAAGACACGACGAAAGGGAATGTTTTAGGACAGAAAAAGCGTTAAAGCTTTAAACTTTGACTCAGCAACGGTCTTCCTTGATTCAACTACTGTATTTTTAGACATATATGCATATTCTCGTGAGAGAGTGTAAAATAAGAGCATTATTTTGTTTATAAATTTACCAACAGAACACTGTATAGCTCTCCGGCAAAACCTGTAAGCCTCAGTGCACATCAGTATTCCTGGCATTTTTCTATTAGTTTACAAAGATGAATGATAGAAGTGGATGACAGTGCTTAATATTATAAGATGTTTTCTCTACAGGGTTTAAACAGGTCCTTTTCAATATTGTACTACGTATATCTTTTTTTTTTTTTGTCTCCCAGAATTTCTTACATCGAGTTCCTGAAGCCGTTCGCCCTAAGGAAGCAGATCTGGCGCCACGGCAACAACATGTTGAGTCTCCTGCAACATCCGCAGCCTGAACTGCCCATCCCAGACATCGTGGAGCCGCCTCAGAAGGGACTGCACGGCATCACGGCTAAGCTGAGGCAGAAGGTGAGAACAATAGTATGGATATCTAATACTGAGATGTGGGAAGCGCATACTAGATCACGCGGTCAGACACGCGCGAGTCATTCTCACACCAATAAAAAGATCCCGTGGCCGTATGCATAATCCTTACGTTAATTAACGCACTGTCATAACCACGGGAAACTCCCGAAACATATAATAATGTTCACTGTAATTAACGCAGTACGTTAATGAACATATGGATTATGCATACGGTCATTNCACACTGTCTCACAGATTCAGCGCTCCCATAGCCACAGTGCAATGTATCCAAAGGAAATGTCAAGAGGGAAACTTTTAGAAAAAGGTAGCAAATAATCTGAGGGAAAAATTTGCTTACCCGCTGTTCTGACGGCTTTTTGTGTTTCTTTTTACACAAGATCTCCCTGCACGACTTCCAGTTTTTTTTTCTTTCGGCTACGAGATGTTAATAGTTTAGACAATACCAAGGATGCCAGATTTGGCTCTTTTGGTGCCAAAAACCAATTTTTAAAAAATCAGTTACTATTGTCTAAATCTTGCCTTTTCCCTTCCCACCCCCACCAAAAACCAAACAAGCAACGATAGGATATAAGTGCTAGATTACCAAAAAATGCATCCTCGCTACGCCCCTGCGTACAAACCATACACGTGTCCCTGGAGGAGAAAAATCCGGATTAAATATACTGTACCTAGTATCCATATTTACGCACTATGTATCAAGAAGGTCAAAGGGCAAAATTGGGTTAAATTATGGGAACGGCAAAAAGACAAGGAATGTTGCAGGACAAGAAGGTTAAACGGAGAAGAAATGATCAAAGGCTTAAAAGCGTTTTCCCCGTTTTTAACTACTTACTTTTAAAATATGCGTACGGACGTGAAAGTGTGTGCATAAAAGGTTGGTTTGTTGTTGTTGTTTTTTTTTTTCGTTACCAGCAGAACGCCTGTTTCAGATGGCCCTTATAGCCAACACTGTTTGCAAACCTTGTTGAGAGGTTCGACTAGATGTTGTGGGAAGACAAGACGAAAGGGAATGTCGTAGGACAGAAAGAGCATTAAACTTTAACTCAACACTTTGACTCAGCAACTGTCTTCGTTGATTCAACTACTGTATTTTTTAGACATATATGCATATTCTCGTGAAAGAGTGTGAAATAAGAGCGTTATTTTGTTTATAAATTTACCACCAGAACACTATATAGCTCTCCGGCAAAGCCTGTAACTTTGTAAGCCTCAGTGCGCGTCAGTATTCCTGGCATTTTTCTGTTAGTTCACAAAGATGAATGATGGAAGTGGATGACAGTGCTTAACATTATAAGATGTTTTCTCTACAGGGTTTAAGCAGGTCCTTTTCAATATTGTAGTATATCTTTTTTTTTTATTTTGTCTCCCAGAATTTCTTACATCGAGTTCCTGAAGCCGTTCGCCCTAAGGAAGCAGATCTGGCGCCACGGCAACAACATGTTGAGTCTCCTGCAACATCCGCAGCCTGAACTGCCCATCCCAGACATCGTGGAGCCGCCTCAGAAGGGACTGCACGGCATCACGGCTAAGCTGAGGCAGAAGGTGAGAACAATAGTATGGATATCTAATACTGAGATGTGGGAAGCGCATACTAGATCACGCGGTCAGACACGCGCGAGTCATTCTCACACCAATAAAAAGATCCCGTGGCCGTATGCATAATCCTTACGTTAATTAACGCACTGTCATAACCACGGGAAACTCCCGAAACATATAATAATGTTCACTGTAATTAACGCAGTACGTTAATGAACATATGGATTATGCATACGGTCATTGTCCGCCTTGGTTTATGGCTAATAACCAATATTTTACCTCTAGACAACAGAGTTGACCTTCTTTTACGTTGTTCTTTTCGGGGAGAGATGGAGGATTAGATATCAAGAGGTGTGTATATTTAAGGAGAGGGGAGGGGTAGACGAAAGTGTCTGAGAAATGTTCCGTATTCTTACTTTTTCGTTTCACTCACTTCCATTTTTTCTTCTTTGTTTCTCTACTTCTGTTCCCTTCCATCTACAGTAGACTGCCGCCAGGATGATTATGAGGTACAATTTTAATGATGGGCTTATATTTGTGTTGTTTTGTTTTTTTTTGATGTGTTTAAATGGTTTTTTACTGTCTCATCTCTAAAACTGCCATGACTGTGCTGAAAAGGAACGATAAAACCTTACTCAAATTCCTTCTATACCCTTCTCAATCACTCAAGCCTACATTTTTCTTCTTGCTCTCTGTTCATCAGACACAAGTTACAAAAATTCACGTAGGTGGACAACTATCGCCTTTTTTTCTTCTCTTTCTCCACAGCTATCTGGAGACTGGAAGAACCTACGCCGCGCCTTCCGAAAGCTGGATGTCACAGGAAATGGATACTTGTCTCTCCCAGAATTCCGTTCCGTGCTCAAGCTGGCCAACGTGATCTTGGACGAGGACGAGGTGTATCACGTGATGACCGAGTTTGACCGAGACCTAACCGGCAAGATCCATTACGAGAAGTTCATTGAAGAAACTTTTAAGCCAGAGACGAGGCAGAGTGCAAGGTTGAAATAAATTTGCGGAATAAAAAGAAATTTTTCAGTTTAGCTTGCTTTGAATTGAGAAAGTTTTGAATTAAGATTTGTCAGCTCAGGCTAATAAGTGAATGATGTGGACCTTATACAAAAACCACGAAATCAGCACACTTTTATATGTTCTATGTTGATATTGTAAAGTCATATTCGGCCGACAAAATTTTATAACAAACTGTTGGTACTAGGATGCCCACACGAGATGCACATGCTAACAGAAGAATAGGGTAACAAACTTTAGCAATATTAAGGTAGCCATTCATGCTCTAAAGCAAAGACACAAACACTTATAATGTTTATTATGAATTTGTATGTATAAAGAAATAGTTAACTGGAACCCCAGATAGCAACAGATCGATTAAATTTGAGTCCTATTAGTTAATTCATTTCGGTCCAATAGTTCTTTCTTCATAGCTTTATCATATAACTGCGCGTCGAAGGAAAAACCATTTTTTCAAAGACTATTATAAATAATAATTAAACTTTTCTTGCACCGATATGGGGGGAAAGAACAGTTGCGCTGTAATCCTTGCAGCGCATGCACACGTTTTCTTTGAATGAACTTACAATCATACTCAATTATATCCTCGTGTGCAAGCTAATATACAACGTAAGCTCATATGCCATTCAAGAAATTTATTAAACTTTCAATTTCACATTTCACTTTATTCATACTACACATGGTCCTTATTCATAAACTAACTCTTCCAAAAAAAAAAAAATAGAGTTTCGCTTTTATTTTCTGTGAATCAGATTAAGCCCAACTCAACGAGACTGTCAAATGTCACAAGTATTCTTTGCATATCGATCAGTATTAAAGGACTACAAGTATTACACTATAACTCTTTTTTTGCTCGATAGTATTATTCCAGTTCCTCTGGCCGGGGAAAATATGAGGCTAATAAACTGTTCATTAGTCTCATAGTCCTGTACTTTTGTAATGCATCACGTTTCTTTTCTGTTACATACAATGCATCGTGCCTAGAAGCTGTGTCTTGTGTCATCACATTGTCAACCCAAACCTGTTTTGTGTTTAGTCTGCCATTAAAACCTGTGATAGAGTCACTCACAATCATAGTCTACCAATCTGTGTGCTTACTGTAGAATTGTTTATGTTTATGAGATCAAACTGTGGTATTGTCTTCTACAGACTATTTTTGTGATATTTCTGCCCTGATAAATTGACATTCAATCCGTGTTTTCTTTATTACATGAAGTTATGAACGAAACTGTGATATGTATACTTTTAAGAGTAACTTTGTTTTATGCTCTCGGTAATGTTGTGGATATAAGTTATTGTTAGTGTAGTTTATCTATATTATTTCGAATTCATGAGTTTATTAAAATCGTTGGGGGG
>JAWQUT010000143.1:895986-914830 GCA_033807755.1 Ellobium chinense
TCTCCATTTTCTGTAAGGCAAGCTTTACAGAGGTGGTATGCCAGTAAATAACTAGACATTACCATCTACATCTATGCAGGTGGTATATTTGTAGTACTCAAGCAGTCCTACATGGAGATGTTGATAAGGGTCCGCTCTGATCAATTCGCTTACACCTCAGTGTAAGCTTCAATACAATTTTTAATAGGCAAGAGAAAAAGGAGAAAGAAAGAAAGAAAGAAAGAAAGAAAGAAAGAAAGAAAGAAAGAAAGAAAGAAAGAAAGGGAAAGAAAGAAAGCAAGAAAGAAAGAAAGAAAGAAAGAAAGAAAGAAAGAAAGAAAGAAAGAAAGAAAGAAAGAAAGAAAGAAAGAGAGAACAATGCACATTGTAGGGATTACTGTCAAGAGAAATCGGGAAAAAAATGAACGCCCATATTTTATTAATGATTAATGAAAGTAGTTGACATCTGATGTAGTACTGCCGTATTGTGTCAAAAGTTTGTCGCCAGGTTGAGTGCCGATTTTTCTTCTCTTTCTTGCTCTACAAAAAAAAAAAAAAATGATGCTTTGAGGAGCGCATGAAACGTCACGTGATACAGATTCCAGTGTTATCATAAGCTCAAAAAGGGTTGTAATTAGGCCTCAAGTAATCCCTTGTTATATATATTGACCGACTCTCGAGCGTATTAACCTCTCTACACTTTCATGTTCATGAAGTTCTTTGCCTCTGACAAGTAACTGACTGTTTTGGGGATTTGGATGTTGGAGGTGTTGATGATGGTGGTGGTGGTGGTGGTGGTGTAGTAGTAGTGGTGTGGAAGCATATTACGACGGAAAGCATAAAAATGTTTGAAATCTGCAGCTTTTCATTCATGGCTCTTATCCTTTATCCTCTTCGCTTCTCCTCTTCACTTCTCCTCCTCTCCTCCTCCCACACCATTTCCTCCTTCTCAACTTTCTTCTAACACTATAACTCGATGAGAATGGCGGAAATTCTGTGGGGAAGAGTTGGAGGATGGCATGACCTGGCTCTCGCTCCTTACTATTAAAGAATAGCTACATCCCATCAGACAGAGTGAAAGAGAGTGAGTGAGAGAGATAGATAGAAAGAGAGAGAGAGAAAGAGAGAGAGAGTGAAAGAGAGACCTAACTGCTTTAGTGTGTGTAGGAGGGGGAGGGATAGAAGTGTGCTCCTCCTCCTACCCCCTCCCAACCCCCGCTGTTCTATATCGAATAATGGAACTTCCCAACTCACGTGTCTTTCTAGCAATACAAGAACGTATAAGAAGGTTAGCCTATGGTCCTATGGCGTCTTTTCCTCCTTCAGCAACAAATTATTTGAAACAGACCTTTCAAGATGTCAGATTTCAACCACGCATGGCTGGAAATGAGCAGTCGGATTAAAATTCCACGAAGATCTCCTTTTCTAAAAAATCTAGGCATAATCCGCAGCAATTTTTTGGCCTTCATTCACATGTTTAGTCATCTTACGTGATTGCAAACTTCACACTTACATGACAACAAGTTTGTTTACTTCTGAAATCACGTATCCATCCAGACAAATTTTTAGAGGCGTGATTCATCAGTTTTACTACTATTATTATTATTGTTGTTATTATTATTATTATTATTAGGCCTATTATTATTATTATTATTTTCTATCCTAGCATTGCTTATTGGATAATCTAAAGTTGTTCACAGCACAGAAACAATATCAAGTTATGATCTTCTTATGCAGTAAAAAAAAAAAACCAAAAAAACATTCAGTAAGACCTCTTGATCTTGAGCCATGTACTCGAAAACCCACAAACGTAATGTCATGCTCTGTGGTTGTATGCATAATCCTTACACTAGGTAACGCACTGCGGTAACCACGGAAACTTCCAAAACAATAATAGTGTTCACTGTGGTTAACTCAAAAAGTCAATTAAAGCAAGGTTATGCACATCACCACAGGTCCTGATTCCTTTATCCCTACATCAGATTTTACTCGCAAACTCGAACACTTCAGAAATTCCGTTTTCAGGACTTCAGTAGCTGTGTTTGTTTGGTCCCTGCAATTTGATGCAAGGGCAAGCCACTCCCCTTCCTTAGTTGGATTTTGAGTGAGTTACGTCCTCTTATTCTTCCCCAACTTCACTATGGTTTTCTTAATGGACTTTATTTTTAAGCACACGCTTTATATATTCGGATCTATACTTATTGTATTATTCCTGTTGTTTTTTTTTTTTCTGTGATTCAAAAGACTGTCATTGTGTGATGATTTACTTTGCCCAAACCAAATAAATATTTTGGACTTTAATATGAAATCGTTATGAGACATAATGGTAATTAGGAATATGCTTTTTGCACAGAAAATTAAAGCCACGAATAGCGAGGAAATACACAACTTAAAATGTTTAAGAAGCAATCAGAGCAAGTTAAAACCAGCACGAGACAGAAACATTGTTCGAAGATGCCTGATATAATCGACTCTTCTTAATCGTTACTTTACGCTTATAAAGAGATTATAAAGGTAAGAGTTTATAGATTATGACGATATGGCACTTATGTATTAATAGATGTAAACTCAACAGTACATAGGTTATGGCGATAATATGGCACCTGCGCTTAATAATGATATTATAAGGACAGCAATATATATAGATTATGGGGAAATGGCATCTACGCTTAGTAAAGACATCGTAAAGGCAACAGGGTGCAGATTATGGCGACTCCAGTTCNCCAAAAAAACATTCAGTAAGATCTCTTGATCTTGAGCCATGTACTCGAAAACCCACGAACTTAATGTCATGCTCTGTGGTTGTATGCATAATCCTTACCTAGGTAACGCACTGCGGTAACCACGGAAGCTTCCAAAACAATAATAGTGTTCACTGTGGTTAACTCAAAAAGTCAATTAAAGCAAGGTTATGCATATCACCACAGGTCCCGATTCCTTTATCCCTACATCAGATTTTACTCGCAAACTCGAACACTTCAGAAATTCCGTTTTCAGGACTTCAGTAGCTGTGTTTGTTTGGTCCCTGCAATTTGATGCAAGGGCAAGCCACTCCCCTTCCTTAGTTGGATTTTGAGTGAGTTACGTCCTCTTATTCTTCCCCAACTTCACTATGGTTTTCTTAATGGACTTTATTTTTAAGCACACGCTTTATATATTCGGATCTATACTTATTGTATTATTCCTGTTTTTTTTTTTTTTTCTGTGATTCAAAAGACTGTCATTGTGTGATGATTTACTTTGCCCAAACCAAATAAATATTTTGGACTTTAATATGAAATCGTTATGAGACATAATGGTAATTAGGAATATGCTTTTTGCACAGAAAATTAAAGCCACGAATAGCGAGGAAATACACAACTTAAAATGTTTAAGAAGCAATCAGAGCAAGTTAAAACCAGCACGAGACAGAAACATTGTTCGAAGATGCCTGATATAATCGACTCTTCTTAATCGTTACTTTACGCTTATAAAGAGATTATAAAGGTAAGAGTTTATAGATTATGACGATATGGCACTTATGTATTAATAGATGTAAACTCAACAGTACATAGGTTATGGCGATAATATGGCACCTGCGCTTAATAATGATATTATAAGGACAGCAATATATATAGATTATGGGGAAATGGCATCTACGCTTAGTAAAGACATCGTAAAGGCAACAGGGTGCAGATTATGGCGACTCCAGTTTGTCACAACTGTCTCCTCGTGCTTCTGAGCAATAGCGGTTCTGCATAGTCAATTGTGACCTACATATTATGTATTTAGTTTTCAGATTTGCCGTGACTTGTCACTGATGCATTCGACCGCTTTAGCCAGTCTAACAGTAGCTGGTGTAAACACTGGATTGCTCTGGTCTGGACCGTGTTCAAATAAACAAAGCACATTTTTGGAGGGTTTGATTTCTTGTAACTATTATTTCCGCCAGCCTTAAAGTCCTGCACATATCAATAATGTTGGGACAGTCTTTTTGGGTCACATTACGACCCCAAGATGACCCGTGGAAAACTTTTCCTTGGCTTTAAGGATTAATAGAAAAGGTCAGTATCCGCTCTTATCTCCCACCCAGAGGAATCACTACTTGCTTGAAAAACTGGTCCCACACGCGTGACTGCCATTATACTGTGAACCCTGGCATAAAATGAGATTAACATTATCTGACCTTTCAAGAGGAAACTGTGACCTAAGCTTAGCCTGGTCACTTCAAAGTCCAGGCCAGGCAGAAGACGCCACTTTGTATCTCAGAGGTCTTGTAATATATGTGCAATTTTACTCCGTTCCCCTTTAAATCAAAGACAAGGGATATAGACCTCCATTATCTGCAGACCTGCATAGAAAAGGCACAGAATTCAGTGATCATTCAGATCGACTTCATGGTTTGGAAGACTGTTCCTAGAGAAACCATTTTTTTTTTAATTCGAGGGATGGACCGAGCACTGGAGAAAGAAAGAGACAGAGAGAGGCTGTAATTTTTGAAGACGGTTGTCCAACGTTTTAAACTTGTTCCACAACCTCTAGCTGTCCTCCCCCCACCCTCCACCCCCACCTTCAAAAAAAAAAAAAGCAAACAACGGTGGTGTGTCCCCGGCAAACCCAACATTCAGGATGACCATTTCCGCACTTCGTACTCACGTGGCTATACTGGAATCTGAAATACAGTACTTAACATGAACAAAGTCTCCTTAAAGGAATACGTAACAGGCAATGATATAGACACACAACCATTCATTCTAGTTGCTCTTTATTCTAGCGCTTTGTTCGGCGGTAAAAGCTTCTATAACAATACACACTAAAATTCAACGTAGTACAGTGTACCATGACCATGACAAGAAATGTATGCTGGTGCCCATTAGTGACACAGACAAGAAGCCAAGATTGAATGACAGAGTACGAATATGGCATATAATGTAGACATTTTAGTCACTTAATAATATACAAGTAGCTGTTCTTTCGCGCTGAAGATGCGATCGTATTATAATTAGGGGTCACAGAGATCGTAGTAGATAACGCTCTTGACTTCATGTGACTAACTGGGCTTTTGTTTTAGACTCTTCTGCGAACCCTTCGTATGTTGGCATTGTAGATTTCTTAAGTCTCCGTAATATGAAAACTCTTCATATAGTCTACCTTTCGAGAATATTTATGAAGTCTTTAAAATCTAGGAATCCTCTCTGCACGTTCGGTAGACATCTTCTTAATTTGAGAACCTTTCGTATACCTTTCGGAAGACTTCTGAGATCCTCGATACTTGAAAACTCTTCGCATACTTTTCTTGTCTTTGTAATCTTCCAGTCCTTTTCATGCCTTTCGGAAGACAACTGGGGTCTTCCTAAGCTGAGAACCCTTCTGGAGTATTTGAAATCTGAATAGCCGTCGTATTTCTTTTGGTATATTTCTGGAATCGGGTGCTTGTTGGATAGCACGATCCTGGAAACATTCGCCAATAAATCCACTTAAACCTCTCAAGCTTGCGGGATACAGCTCTTTAATCCTCGAAATTGATGTCTGGAAGGAAGAGAAAGATGAGGAAGAAAGAGAAGATGACACTAAAGACAAACAAATCATATATGAGGACACCAAAGACAAAGGATGGGGAGGAGAAGGCAGACGCAGGAAGATGGATGGGGAAATGGAGAGGNGGGGGGGGGGGCGATGGCGGGAGGGAGTTGCAGAAAATGAGCCGATATTAGGGAAAAGTAATCCCAAGACATATTATATTATCTGAAAAGCCTTATCAGGATGGAATCTCAAGACTTCCATGTTAAGTCATCTCTGGGTAAATTAAATTGGTCCAAGTCAGTGCAGAAATGCCAGAAAGTGCCGACAAACACCCGAATCACTGGAATCACACATCGACTCTGTCGGGAGTCTCTTGCTGACGAAGTGACAGCTCGTTTACGCTCTGTTTCTCTCTCTCTCTCTCTCTCTCTCTCTCTCTCTCTCTCTCTCTCTCTCTCTCTCTCTCTCTCTCTCTCTCTCTCTCTTTTCTCTCCCTCTCTCTCTCTCTGATTGACGGTGACATTTTATCATTTTTTTCCTTTGTTTTGCTTTGCTTGATACAGTTTTGTTCTTACCTCGGTATGCTATTGTTGACTCTATGACTGTTGCATTCCCTACGAGAGGAATCTTTCACTTCTGTACATGATAGAGGCACTAACCCTCGTCTGTTGCTTGCTCTGCTTTAATTGAGTTTAATAATGAGGTCAGGAACAAAGCTTGTTCTGAACAGAAGAGACATTATACATGTCATTATACATACATAGTATAGTTCACAGACATACAGTGTTGTTGTCTCTTTGTTGTTGTTGCTGTCGTCGTCGTCGTTGTTTGTACAATTTTAGTTTGTTTTATCTAAAATACGAGTACATCATATTCAGAGGAGGAGTTGGGAGCAAGTAGGAGCTTCACTGACACAATATTCTCATCAATTTTCAAATCTATTGTTTGAGTTCAAACATCCCCATGCATTCACGCAAGTGGACAAGAAAGAAAGAAAGAACTGGGTACATCTTCTCTAACAGTATAATAGTAAAGTTGTCCAGAGTTCCCTGACAGTTTAACTTCAATGTGGATTCAAGACAGACATTCAAAGAGGCCCTATAGGGCTTAGAACACGAACTCATCTTATCCGGACACGGCACGTCAGGTCGCCAGGACATGTATATAAATACACAATCATATCGTCTTTCTCTCGCTGTTTGTCGGACAAAATTGGTTCCACCGGATCGGGTATTTTACGTCACGATTTTAACGCCATTGCACACGAGTATAGAAGAGGCTTTCTTGGTCAAGACTTGCCGTGCCATACCGTGTCCGATTTGGATGCGTTCGCCCCCTTATAAATCCCATACAACAACGAAAGTAACACAGTGCAATGCATGGCCTTGAAGTAGACTAGACTAGGTTTCCTACTCCTAATCTTGTTGGCTTTTCGCGTCCTCGAGCGTTATCTGTTCATAGAGGCATGCGATCTTGGAGACGTTTGTTGATAGTCACTGACGGCGTTTTGGGCGGTGGAAGGCGGAATTTTTTCGTCACTTATGATAACGATGGTGCGGTGTCATCGACGCTCAGCCTTTCTCTTTCTTGCCCAGGGGCCTCAAGTAAAGTATAGCAAAATCTTTCCACAGTGCCTCTGTGTTTATGTGTTTCTTATGACTGCTGAGCTTGCGGTCTGATTACATCAGATTAAGAGTTTAAGTTTACACCTTGAATGTAATTCTTTACTTTCCAGTACTCTAATCATTCTCTAGAAATCCCCCTAACTATTTCCATAAATCTGGTTCCTACAAATTTGCAATCTATCAAAATCAAAACGCTCGTTAAAAACTATATATAAACCTCTTTTAGCATTGTCACTATCATCTACAGTAAATATGAAACCTACAAAGAGCACATCTACCTGATAATATGACGGTTCGTGGCAGTCTATACTTAGTTCTTTTCAGTCCCGAAATGAGGAGATTACATTTCCTCGAACCCGACAATAGATCAGTACAAGGACTAGATACATTTTTAAGAAAAGTTTCCAGCTTTCTATGGAAGTAACTGTTTCGTCATAGAAAAAAGATCATTGTCATCACCGACACACTGTCATCATCTTTTAAACGTCATCATCATCATCAATTTATCATCATCATCATCATCATCATCATCATCATCATCAATGTATCGTCATCATCATCATCATCATCATCATCATCATCATCAGCATCATCAATATCATTTACAAACTTTAGTGCGGACTGGATATAACTAACTAAATAAAGAACTTATAACACTAACTTATTTAATACATAAATTTTCGGACTTGAGTACGTACTCAGATGCATCATCATTGTTATCATGACTTTCGAACAGGTAAATAAATAGTAAAATATGATACATGAACAACACAACAATTTAGTGATATTTAATAACTTAATAGAGTTGATAAGATACTAGTCTAGATGAATGTAGAATGAACAAGACAGACTAACTCCAATAAACAAGAAACAGGGGTCACATCACATAATCATCAGCATCATATTCATTATTGGTATTGTTAGCAAAGACTCCAAAGTGTGTATATAGTCTTTGTTACGTCTATCATTAAAAGCATCATAACATAGGGATGCACTTTGGATCATAAAAAGGATTATCTTTCAAATTTTCAAGACACCGAACGTAAACCTGTTCTCCATCACCATCCGCATAATTATACAGTATTATGTGCCCATTATCAGCACTGCCTAACCTCCGCTAGACACCAACAGAAATGACACCAAGGTGAGACGGCAGTGTAGAATATAGGACTATTCAAATTCAAGCAATTAGCTTATCAAGAAAATGTCCTTTGGAATGCTTATGTCATGTTACAGGTTCACCCATCTCCTTAGTAACCCCTGAAATGACCTGACCTTGCTGTTACGCTTGGCATTCCCGCATTGCAGGTATGTCGGTTCACGTTAAGTAACTAGACCTAGGTTGAATTTAAAGGGCATCGTTTCCTCGCTTAATGTGCATCGTACTATCTGCGGTACCATTATTAGTGGACAAATGTCAGAGCTGCTAGGATGCACAGGTATGTCATGTCTGACCTCTGAACCACAGAAAAACTCTTTTAAGGAGTTCTGGTTACATACTCGAGTTACTGCTAAAATCAACTATGTTGGTCTCACTGCTTAGGATAATATATTTTTGTTCTCATGATTTTTCTCTCTCTCAGGGTATTATTGACCTCAGCTGTGGCCTGATCTAATGTATTTGTCAGTTCTCTGGCCAGTTTAAGTTAAATTAAAGCAGCACTTTTTCGGGTCAGAAGTTGGGAACATATAGGATTTGCCAGCGAGTTTACCTTTGTTCTGTGGAAATAACCTGAATTCCCAACAGGTTTTTCGTAGGGGGTAGGTCACACGAAGAGACACAGCGATAAAAAAAGAGTGTAGGTGTCATATGGGCTATTAAAAGTAATTTACTTTTTTAGGTCAGACGTGTCCATCATTGGTCCGTGGGAATGGCCAACGGAAACTAGGATTTGAGTGACAGCAGTCGACAGTAGATAGTAATATATAGCAAAAAGATTTGCGCATTTATTTGTAATCATATCTGACCGATAAGGTCCTATTTGGCATATCCCTGCCAACAGAACTTTCCACAAACAAACAAAAATCAAAAACATGAAAGCATAGACTTAATTAGAGCCAAAAAAAAAAAGTGAAAAGGACAGTTCTCCATCAAGTTAGAATTTACATCTCTAACTGAATGACATTCAAAAAGAGGGAAAGAGACCTGTTTACCAACAGCGTTAAATATTGGACTGCAATTTGACACCAACCACATATAGCGCTGTAACTGAAATTTGACACTTAGTATATCTGAAAACGAGAAGTGCAGTGCAGGACTCACGTTTGACACTGTAAATTATTATTGATATTACCATTACTGATTTTAAAAAAAAATGTTGCTGTAGTGTAGGTCAGAATACTTACAGAATGTTTGTGAAGTCTTTTATTTGCATTAGGTGTTATCGCTACACTGCTATCGTCGTTGCTATTCTTCTTGTGGTTGATGACATAGTTTGACTGAAAATTAAGGTGAAATAATCTGATATAGAATTTAGAAGTCCTTTATTGTCCTAGACCTAGTTCTGGGTCTATCTCTTCAAACTCGATTGTTTGAAAAAATCATAATACTTACATATATCACCTATTCACATTTTTACACGATCAGTTTAGCTTTTTGTCAGAGATCAAAGCCTTGGCAGATAGTACTCCAAGCACGGTGAAGAAGGACGGCTTAAGAATAGTGCGGGGCTTAGTGGAGCAACGTTTCAAAGTTCAATATGGAAAGCTCAGACCACACTGTGGTATGTTTACACACACTTACAAATGACGGGACAAATTAAACAACGAATCAATCAATCAATCAATCAATCAATCAATCAATCAATCAATCAATCAATCAATCAATCAATCAAGCAAGCAAGCAAGCAAGCAAGCAAGAAACCAACTAACCAACCAAACAGTCAGCCCGCCAGCCAGCCCGCCAGCCAGCCAGCCAGCCAACCAACCAACCAACCAACCAACCAACCAATCAAATAAATCCTCAGTCAATCAACATATCAATCAGTCTACCACCCAACTAATTCGCAGGGCACTTCTGTGACTTTTAAAGACTCGGGGCTCATTGATGCTTCAGAAGCACCGGACCTTGTTGGGTAGTTGCAGATGGGCAAAATTCCATGAACTCCAACCTTATGAACTCGAGGGGAAGTTATACTTATATTCCTTGTAAAGCCCTGTTCCTTATTTATTTTTGTGTGTGTGTGTTGTTTTTAGTAAAATTTTACTCAGGAACTCAAACACATCATACCTCTAAATTATGGACAGCCCTATACTCCAACAACCCTAAATTCCAACAGCCCTATGTTTACACAGTCTATGTTCCTACAACCATGTGTTCCCAAAGCCCTATGTTCCCACAATCCTAAGTCCAGTTGCCGGTAAGCTGATTTATTGTTCGAACCTAGTTACTACTAATGTTTTGGCTTGTTGGTCTTAGGTCAACAGAAACAAATGCTCAATATTTAAAGTGGGACCAAACGGATTAATGATCAGGAGATCTCTATTGACTAAAACCAGCAAAGAAACAATAGTAGTACATGTACCATACTTTCAGGCATTACTTTTGGTAACTGGACTTTATGTTTTCACAGCCTGTTTCCCTGTAAGGGTAGCTCTATGAGGGAGCGAATCATCGTACTGCACAGAACTAAACGAAAAAGATCAAGGCCCTGTTTACACCGTTAGCCGATCACGTTTCGGCCCGAGTGTCATTAATTAGGTATGTCTGGTCCAGATCATATCATCAAATTTGCTGTTCCAGACAGTCATACTTTAGCAATGTCCAGTTCATTTAATCTTAGACCAATCACCAGATTTAGATTATTGATGTCCTGTATATTGTCATATTTTCTATTCCAGACAGCCATACTTTAGCAGTGTTCAGTTCATTTAATTTTAGACCAATCACTAGATTATTGGTGTCCTGTGGATCATATTATCATATTTTCTGTTCCAGACAGCCATACTTTAGCAAAGTCCAGTTCATTTAATCTTAAACAAATCATTAGATTACTGATGTCATGTAGATCATATTATCATATTTTCTGTTCCAGACTCCAGACAGCCATACTTTAGCAATGTCCAGTTCATTTAATCTTAGGCCAATCACTAAATTATTAATGTCATGTAAATCATATTATCATATTTTCTGTTCCAGACAGCCATACTTCAGCAATATCCAATTCATTCAATCTTAGGCCAATCACTAGATTATTGATGTCATATAGATCATATTATCATTTTTTCTGTTCCAGACGATCATACTTTCGCAATGTCCAGTTCATTTAATCTTAGGTCATTCAAAAGATTATTGATGTCATGTAGGCTACTTCAACTGCCCATCCAATATGGGGAAATATTTTCAGACGAGGGAATGTGCAGCTGCAGGAAAATATGACTGAGGAACATATGCATGCTTCCCTAGGGAATCTGCGTTCGTGAGGATCTCTTGTCGGCCTAGTGCTGTTGTCGCAAGCCATTGTGATAGTACAATACAACTACAGTATTTGTCACTGAGTGACCGAGAAATCATGTTTATTTGTTCCACATTTTAAAAACTGTCCCAAAGAATGCGAGTAAGTGCACTTCGATATGTTAGGTTCATCTTCAGTCCCTCGTACTGCACAAAAAAGTTCATGGCCAAATTTACAGAATTAAAATTAAAAACAGTAAAGAAGAAAGATTAAAAAAAAAAAACACAGTTCCAACACTGTGAGGAATTCATGATAGTGCAGCCTACAACCTTGATCACAAGTACTGCTGACGATATTCGGCATAAAAGTAAACCTCCCACTGGCAATTTGCTGAATATTTGTATCTGATTCAAATTTAGTGGGTTTTATTTATTGTGATGCTTCACAACATCAAATACATCGACAATGTTTTTGTTTTTCTTTGGTGTCAAAGACGCTCTGTTTGGATTAGGCTAATACTTAGGTCGACTTCTTCAAAGTAAACAATCACTTTCTATATACTATAATATCCTCAGCTGGACCCGGTGGAAACCGGTCCTTATGTTGTTTTCTTTATTTTGTTGTTGTTAGTGGTGGTGGGTCGTTTTTCATAATGGAGATCTAGGTTAGAGGAGGTACCCGTTCCGCAGTTCCAGAGATACAGCTTGAGACTTCTGAAGAAGACAGCTGCCTCTGGAGATTAGGGTGTTTTTCTATTTGCTTTTGTAAAAAAAGAAATGACCTTTATGATTTTGATATCTGATCGATTAATATGTGTGTCTGTCATCTTTTTTCATTATGTGCACGTTGGGTAACATGCAAGCTGCCTCTGGAGATTAGGGTGTTTTTCTGTTTGCTTTTGTAAAAAAAAAAAAAATGACCTTAATGATTTTGATATCTGATCGAATAATATGTGTGTCTGTCATCTTTTTTCATTATGTGCACGTTGGGTAACATGCAAACTTACATACCGCAATTCAGTCTTATCATGTACGTAACTGCTGTCAGCTCCTCTGTGACCACCAAGTACTTATTCATCATCTGAATCCTCTCGCTCTTCTTAGTTAACCCCTTAAAAATAAGACTCAGAAAGTGACGTTACATATTCACATAATTTACTTCAATGGACGAAAGATATATTGTGTCCATTATAAGCGAGATTCACTTTAGCCATTATCCATGACAGAAAAGAAACAAAGAATGCATTCATCCAAACCCAGCTTTCAATTTACGCGAGTTCACTGAAGATGGGCACTCTGTATTAAATAATACAAAATAGCAGCACGTTATTCTAATTAAACATCATTTCGCCAGCTTCATACCGTCCTTTAATCGGAGAATATTCCATAAACGGAGGAATCAGTAACTTGTACGTGACTCCCCCTTCTCTCCTTTCCCACAAACTCAGTGATGTCCATTTTTGACACAGTGTATATGCCGCCACAATTATCTATGTCCCAGATTGAAGAATTGCAGTGCCGTAACTCATTGCAACAGGAGATAATTCTTACATGTGCATTCGCATAAACAGCCATTGTTCTTCTAGGAGGCAGAGTCACAAAAGACAAGACATTACCACCATGCTATAATGTTATTTTTTTCTTTCCTCTGTGCTGGTCTTAAGAGATCTGTCTTCGAAACAATAGCTTCCGACCAAAGTTGTATTTATCGGATTGCTGCGTGATGATGACGATATACAATATACCGGATGCTCCCTCCATTCCTGCCAAACTGAAGATTTACTTAACTTAAAGTCCAGTAACTTCAAGAGTTAAGAATTTACTGGGATTTTATAATATAAGCAAAATAGATATTCATTTTAATAATCGTTGCCAATTTCATTGATCACTTGCTATACTTTTGTCTCAGCGAAAATAAAACTATAAACTCTAAAAAGCAAGAATAATGATGTGCTGGAACCATTATTTTAGAATACACCAGAGTCCAGACATGCTTTTGTTACACATGAGTTTTTAATTTTTCAGCTGTGACATGACCATAGCACCGAGATATTTGTGAAATTTTCAGTGCTAACAGATAATATCCATTTGCTATTTTTTGGTGTTTTGTTTTTTTTTGGAGGGGGGGGGGGGNCAACCCCCCCCCCCCCCCCCCCCCCCGATACATCCACCATGCAGTGAACAGTGTTTCCGTCGAATTTCCAGTCAGTAGATGGCTGTTTTGTTTTGTTTTTTTTTTTCAGTTCCGTCCTGTCTCAAGTCACAGAAAGAAAACATACCGACACGTTTTGGACAAATTACGCCTGAATCTATGAAGACAAAAAAAAAAAAAGACTGGGTAGCGCTACATGCACAAGCAGCTCTGGATCGATATTTAAAATTTACAGTAGGCCTATTTGCCGGTGCATTGTTGAGATTATCAGAGGCATTCATGCATATATTGAGAATGATCGAGCCCACTGAGCTCACAACCAAAAAAATTCATGGATGTGTCATGAAGCAGTCGATAGCCCACTGCCACTGCTCTGATCTACATAAGCAACGCAATAATTACAGTAAGTAATGCGTCATTTTATACTGAAGGAGTATGATTTGAAAAAGGTATATCAGAGGAGTGGGGAGGAAGAAAAAAAAAAGCACCAAGAAGAGAAGACCCAGATAAACAGTGAGAATGGTACAGAGAGATATGAGTACATGTACATACTGTCACAAGGCAAATTTTCTGACAAGCAATATCTCCACACAGTCTGTTGACCCAAGAGTCCATTCAACTACCTGTCCATCCATCTAACTGCGCATTGCGAACCTCGGTAAAGTCATTTTCTCTGTAACTCAAGTCAGCCTGAGCCGGCCAAAACTGGTTAAATAGTAAATCCCGGCTATCTTTACAAAAAGTCACGGATATACTTTTTCCTTAACTAGACTAGAAAAGTCACAGAACTGATATATTTTTTCCTTAACTAGACTCGACTGCCCCAGATTTGCAATCTATACAGGGTTAAGAGTTTAAGTGTAACAATTAATACTTCCTCAGTTTGACTCAGTTAGCAGATGGATAATAAATCGCTGAAAGTCGACACTATATGGAGGCACAGTACACACTCTCGTCTGAAGATACGTGATAAAATAGGTGTACCTCTGATACAAAGGGAAGAGGACAAATTTCGCCATCCTTCCCATAGTCTTCTTGAACACCAGTTCAGTTTTTCATGAGAAACAGGGATTGGGGTGACAGCACGGAAGAATGTTATCCTCCTCAAATGTAGCGAGAAGGAAAGAAAAAGAGATTTCAAATTATGTGGTCTTAAGCAAAGTCGGTCTCGTTGTTATCTAATGCTGTTATAAATGAGGTCCACAATGACTGCCAAAGAACTAAAGTTCACAACCAGTAAGACAAAACACATCATAAATTCAGTCATATTTGTTTTATTTGCTTAGATCAACAAAAACTATCACCAACATCATGCCACTGAAAATTTCAAAATAGTTTGTGTGTCATCACACTTGCAGGGCAAATAAAAGAGAACTGATCACACTGAACAACCGTTGATATCTGAAACTTGAAACTATTGCGTCAAGAGTATCACATCCTTTTGATTCAAACAGTGAAACAACATTGGACAGAAACAACGAACAGCAATGAATAGTGAAACAAGTAATGCAAAAGCCACTGCTGCGTCAATGTAACACAAGCCAGTGTATGTGTAAATAACTATGCTGTATGATAGACCTTTGTTTATATTTTAACATTTATAAGCCATTGATCTGACATAAAAACATATGTAACTTCCAACACATGCAATGAATATGAAAACTCAATTGGTTATAAAAGAGAAAGTGTGTGGTTTGAAAAGGCATGTCAAAGCAATGGTGAGGAAGAAAAAAAGCACCAAGAAGAGAAGGCCCAGACAGACAAAGATAATGAGAGCAATATTGAAAGATATAAATACCAGTCCATACTGTCACACAGGCAAACTTTCTGACACACAAAACCTACACACAGCTTCTGTCAACCCAGTCCATTCATCCACCTGTCTATACACCTATTATCCAATCAAGAGCCTGCTGATTGACAAAATTTCTTTTGACAAACCAAACTGTCCAAGAACCACGAACACAGTATCATTATGAATGTAAAAGTAACATTTCACATCTTTACAATTTGTGTTGTGAGAAAAGGGAAAAAAGGATACATAACAACTATTTAAATTACCACATTCCCAAGGCTCAGCAAAATAGAGAGCAAACCTCATTTTAAAAAATGTGTCATGTGAATATGTTTAGGCAGCAAAAAAGAAAAGCTGACACAACAGTGTACCATACTATTGCAGCAACCTATAGCCATCATAAAGACCATATATATAGTGTATTCTAACAATACACAGGCAGTCATAAATTAAATAAATGTCTTGTAGCCAATCAAAATGAGGCTTAAGTCACTTTTTGTTTAACTCACTTTTTTGTTTACTGGTAAGACATGAAAGCTTAATGTACCGGTATGTACATTCACCAGACTGATATTACTGATAAAACAAAATGTCATCTAGCATTATTCTGACCACAGATACAGTTGTCAGAAGTGGCAGAGGGGAACGCTATGCTGTGGGAAAAAATATTCTGAGATAATCATGATTCAAGAATAATTTTTAAATTACACAATTAAATCTAGTATGCCAGAAAAAAAAATAACAACTCAAACTTAGTAGAAAGTAGTGATCATTTGCCCATGAAATGAATGTTTTTGTGTGTATAAACAAGCAAAGCCTGATATCGTACTGCCCTATTCACATTCCTTGTTTAGTGATATAAGCCTCATGCAGACTGACTGCAGGACAAAAGTAACATAAGCTGATCTGACAGACTGTTGTGTTTCACATATTCAAACAAATCCAGAGAGACTGATGGCACAGTCTCAAATTGGTATGCATAAATACATCCGTTTCTCACTTAGTATAATACTGAATATAAGTATGCGAAGCAGGTATATATTATTTAATTGAATTAAGCATGCTAAATAACGAACACATACAGAGCCTTTTGAATTTAACAGCATGTCCCTATATTCAGCCCATCTATATTGCATTGCTGCCCTATAACTTGTAAAATATGGAAATAAAAAAAAACTCCTCAAAAGGCCATTGGTATGAGCTATCTGTTTCACTTATCATATTACATGTTTTCACAAACTGTTAGTGGATCTACTTTGTTCTTACACTTGAACACACCTAATATAGGATTTAATGATAACTGCTAAATTCTTTTGTATGTTTTGGATTATCCTCAACAATGAAATACAAAGCTGTTGTGTAAGTCAAATTCATGGCATGGCAATTATGATCATGAGTCACAAAAGATCGATCTGCCATTGGATAATAATAGGGTGTACCATCAAAAAAGATACAGCCAGCTTCACTTTTTTGCAAACTCCTTATGAGTACCGCAAAGATCTAATTAAAATGAGTTGTAGTTATCCAGTGACTTTTGTATAGGAAATATAGTCTTTTATAGTCTGAAAACTGTGCAGCTTAGCAGGGGTTGCAATAAAGCAGACTTAAATTGAGTGGAGTCAACGGTATACAGATACTGTACCACTGCATGACAGAGCCAAATGTTTAAAGTATGTATTTGCCGAGATACTGGCACAAAAATTTTGAATCGAACTGTAAAACCTAAGCACTAAGAAATCCATAATAATGGAATGTTAGTTAACATACTATTAGCAATGAGAACACATATAATTCACAACTTATCAAACCTTATTTTAGTAATGCTGAAATTATCTAAAATTCATAGTTCACACCTTATTCACGTCTCCACACTGGTTCCACAGAAGTTATGGCCTTCTTCAGAGGACCACATTACTGTGTGTTCAATGATTTTTCAGTATCAGAAATTATAGTTTCTCAATCACTCATGCATAAAGAATCTTTTGAACACCTCAGCCTGTTATCATATAAAGACCAACGTAAGATTACCACAGCAAAAGACTGTACACTAGATGTAATGCCCATACTTGCATTTCACAATCATGGAAAAGGATTAATAGATAGCAATCAGCTCAACAGAATCTAGAGTCTACCTCAATGCCCCTGAACAGGAGGCATTACTAACACAAACTATATTCTAAAAACATACTGTAATTATTTTCTGAACACTTACTCAGGCAACAGAAGAGTTAACTGAAATAGGAACGTTCGTGGCATGAAGTTCATATTTTTATCTTGGAAAGTGGCATCCTCATTACAAAATGCTTAACTTACTTAACCCTTTAAGTATGTCTGGCCCATCACCATACGGATGAATGTACAGATCACAACTATGATGCAGTTTGGTTCATCATTTGTCAGTTCCTGGGCAAAAACTTGGCCTGACCTGTCTGGCCTCCTATCAACTGCCACATTGCATGGATGGTTTAATGTTCCACCTCTGTCCTGTTCAGCAATGATGGATGTGTGTTTCTGATGAGAAAACAAGCAATCAAAATGGTGAGGTCAGTTCCAGGGATTGCATCTGCCATAAAATTATGGATGGATGAAAGGTGTGAATACAACCGTTTTTATGTTACAAGAATTTTGTTAGGTACTTCCGTGACCAGGACCAACAAAATTATTTTTTCCAGAAACACTGTGAGCACTTTATTTAATGCAATGTGTGCAAAGAAAAGGAGCTAACAAACTCAGATAAAACCACTATATCCAATAATTTGCTGAAAGACAGAGTTTTGTTACCTTTCATAATGTAATCAAGATCATCTTTTTTCAGAAATGTATGGTTTTCTGTGTCTCTTGTTTGACTGCACAGAATAAAATACTGTATTGAAATAATGATACACTATCTATAAAATTTGTCTAAACTCACTTTTTTTCTATATGTTGAAAGGTCAATCTCGTTCCTCAATATTCAGGGCCACCCTTTTCCCAAACCTGTAATCAGAGAAGCAGGACTCTGGATCTTCAATGAGTGTTCTTGGATAGGATGTGGATATGGTGTATTTCCGCTGGCTGAATCCTTGGGTTGTGATGAAGTCAAAAAGGCACTGGAAAAGAAAATAAGAGAAAGTTTACTCATTCATAACAAGACAGTTTTGACAAGTTGAACAAAAAACATGACCCTTGACAAACTGCTTGAAGGCTAATATTACATAAAATAGCTACTTTGCACAAAAAACTTAGTCACAGCATGGTGCTATTCTTGTCATTTCAGGTTGTGTCTCAGCACAAATGTCAGCTGAACTTAATGAAACAATAACATCAATTTCACAGCCATTAAACAAGAGAGAAAGGCAGAAAAGAGAAGAGAAGAGAAGAGAAGAGAAGAGAAGAGAAGAGAAGAGAAGAGAAGAGAA
>JAWQUT010000143.1:914959-957587 GCA_033807755.1 Ellobium chinense
GGGGGGGGGGGGGGGGGAGGGGGGAGGAGAGGAGAAAAGAGGAGAAAAGAGGAGAAAAGTGGAGTGGAGAGGAGAAGAGAAGAGAAGAGAAGAGAAGAGAAAAGAGAAGAGAAGAGAAGAGAAGAATGGAGAGAAGAGAGGAGATGAGTGAAAAGAAAGGACAGGAGAGGAGTAGAAAGGAGGGAAGAGGAGAAAAGAGATTTGGAGAGGAAAGGAGAGGAGAGGAAAGGAAAGGATAGGAGAGACAAGGAAAGACGAGGAGAGGAGGAGAGAAGAGGAGAGGAGAGAGCACACTAATTTGTAACTGCTTTACTAAAACACCATTCATCAATGATCAGCTGCACAGTTATAACCCTGTGCAAGAAATGATGAAAGTTTTAACAGCTGTTCTCTGACTTGCAGTTGCACATCTACGTAAACCTCACTTATTTCCATCAGTAAAACATCAAAGGGATATCCCACTTGCACTGACAATACCAAAATAGTACAACTTACTAGACACCTGTAAAAAAAATACTTCACATGTATTATAAAAAAAAACAACCTCAACTCAATTTCCGAAGAAGCATAACTCTGCTATTTCTGCCCAGAATTATGTAAAATTTTGTATGTAAGTTCGTTTTTTCCCAGAGGCAGTCCTGTTAAAGGTTTTGTTACTCCAGCTGATTCTAACTATTTTTTTGAAAGTAGTTTGTGTTGTGAACACTGGGAAACCCTCCCACTGATGCGTTCCATTTTTTATTATTATGGCTCGCTGTGCACGCATGTCACTTACTGTCCAGATAAATCTGTGAAGTTTGCAGATGAGGGTTGCCATTATAAGACCAAATTTCTTGATAGGTCTGATCACAATGATTTTGCTTTATTAGAGTGGCATGTATGCGGTGTAGATGTAACATGAGGTTGATTGTATCCTTAGTTTGCTCATTCCCAAGCCGCGCCACAACACCTCAACTTGTTATTTAAAGAAAAACAAAGTAGGCCTATATAGTGATACCCACCTGCATTCTGTCACTGGTATAAAATCTCCTCTGACATATTGTACCTATGGGTGTTCTCAGCATGACACAAATCACTCCTTCCTCATTCATCTCTGGCTCCTCAGGAAGGGTTATAATCTGAATGCAAATAGAACAGCTCTGATGTTCAAACTGGATGAGAATAGTTTGCAATTTAAAACCTGTAATCACCCCAAATCACCCCTTCCTAATTCACATCTCTATCCTCAGGAAGGGTTATATGCTGAATACAAATAGAAGAGTCCTGATGATTAAACTGGTAGAGCATATTACGCAAATGAAAATCTGTAATCATACCTTCCTTATTCATCTCCGGCTTCCCAGGAATGGCTATATGTAATCTGAATGCAAATAGAACAGATCTACTACTATCCCTAGTTTAGCCAGAAGCGAAATATGTACTTTAAAATTGAAGAAATGAAGTAGGCAATTTTCTCATGATACATTTAGGATGGTAATCTAAAGCTGACTTTGACACTTACTCTCTTTGGCCTCTGTTTAGCTGCTGAAGCAGCAACAGCTGCAGCAGCAACTTTCTGGTTGATCTGCTCTTGTACCTTCCTCTTTTGTGCAGCCTTGCGCCCCTCCGAAAGGGTCTTATTATTTTCATTATCACTGCTTGAATCTGAATCTCCTCTCTTCAGAAAGAATCAACATGGTTTTAATGAGTGATTTTGCTAAACTTAAAACATTAACAGACCATAGTTTCAAACTAAAGCCTGGACTGTCTAATATAATGGCAAGAACAAGGTCAATGATGCCATCGTCAGTCTATGTTTCTGGGAGAAAATAATAGTGAAGTAAATCCTTGTCTTCTCTGGCAATAGTCAATTGGATATTTCAGGAGTGATGAAATAGAGAAAAGGAAAATAAGGAAGGAGGAAAGAAGGTAGAGGCAGGTGCCAAATTTTATTTTGCCACTGGGTGAATAAAACCTTAGTTCCATCACTGATTCATCTGTTTTTCATTGGCATCAAAAGCTTAAGCTTGCATTTCACTCACCCCTAATGTTGCGCCTTTTCCTTTCCATGCTGGTCCTAGGAATCTGTTGAACTCTTCCTCCTTCTTTTGCCTCTTTTCAGTTTCTCGAGGAGTCAAGATTCTCTCTTTGTAATCTGAAGCCTATAAGAGAATTGCAAGACCACACTCATCACAAAAGATCAAAATGACAAATGATGACAAAAGAAAGATGTTTTCTTGGTTTCAAGCTGCTTACAGACAGAACACATTATCAATGTTTTGCCAATGATCTTGAACTTAGAAGAACAATAAAACTCAAGTTTCAAGTTTCAAGTTTATTCATTTAGGCATAAGCCAACCACATACAATGAAATGTTACATTAATACAAGGAACAAATGAAAAGGAAAAAAAAATATATATGTACACATAACTGCTACTAAATTAATCATTTACATATCTTGTCGCTTTCTCTTTCTCTCTGTTTCACTCTTCCACTAACTTTCTCTTTCATTATCTTATTCACACTCTCTCTCTCTCGCTCACCGTTATAACTTCCACAACATCGCATTTGAACAGACACTTATATGTGATAATAAATATACCAACATAACCTAGAGTGGTCGCATATCTAGTTAAGTTACACTGGAAAATATTTTAACTCCATTTACATAAACCCTAGTTATCCTTGAACACATAGAATATCCTAAGCAAGTGATGATTAGATCTGACCATTAATAATGTGGCTAAAAAGAGGGAGGGCATAGTGGATATTCATTGAAGAGACTTTACTTTCAAATTATGCTGATCTTGAATCCGTTGCCTGCTCTCCACCTGCTGACTTCTGTAGTGTTCCAGAACTTCTGGGTCATCTTCAGCAACTTCATTATGTTGAAATGGTCCTAGATAAAGTGAAAATAGTTAATACCTCTGAATTACTGATAACATGATGCAAAACTGAGCTTTCTTCTATGACACTATGACACATTCACTATACAATATACAATGCTGAAAATATTTTGACTGTTCCTCAGTGATAATGATGATGATCATGGCAATAATCCTTTTATACAGTATGATACATAATGGGAGCTGCCATCTGAAAATGTGTGTTTCTTCAATTCCTCTCTCAATAGTTCTTGTACACTTCTTCTTGGATACAGTGCAGCATGTCTGGGGAGTACAGGCAACATTATTATAATTCCTACTTCAAAGGTACTCCCTCAAAATCTATTACATTTACATGCCACTGAAGTTGATCCAAGAGGGCTCACTGACAAGGGGTGAGTAAAATCCCATGAAAAATCATGCAAGGATTTGTTTAGAGTGAAATGGAAAACCCATATCCACTGTACCATACTGATAGGGCATCATTTATGGTTTTCAATAATAGGGTTGGGATGCGGCATAATGATCCTTCTCGGACAGTTATACAAAATACACCACAGGAAATAACATTTGTGAGCTGATGACACACACAATGTTTACCTGATTTTGACCACAACTTTTTCAGTTTGGGTGCAAGCCAGCTGAGGAATAGTGCCGTCACTGCGATAACAAAGAAACCTTGGCACACTATTTGCACCACTGAAACTGAAATGTCAAATTAGACTTCATTAGTGTTGCCATCATTTGAATTCGAAGAGTTAGATTTACATTTAAAAATATGAACAGGCTAATGGAAACATTATATTAATTGTGAGCTGGCAAACTGTAAGTCTGAGACAATCCCAGGGCACTCATATGCTCGCAGCTTTACTCTGTTCATGTTTCATCTCACAGATGGAATGGAGCATTTTCATAACAGCAGTGGGAATGAGAAGACTAAAACTGATGCTCACACAGGTTAGGAGGGGGGGGGAGGTTGGTGGTGGTGTGTGTGAGGAGGGGGAGTGCTCACTCAAAATGACAAAAAATGCAGAGACAAAACAAAAAAAAAAGAGATAATGTGATTTGTGATGCTGTGACTGTGAGAATTGAACCTGTGACCCACTGAGAAAGAAAGAATGTATGCTGCTAAAACTGAACACACAGCCTCTGCTGATGGTTTAATTCTCACAGCATCAGATTTCTTTCTTCTTCTTCCTGTATTTGTCTCTTGAGCATTCCCCAGCCCTCCCGCCAATGAAGGTCTTTGATTAAATTGCATGGGTAATAATAGGACTAGGGGTGCTCACATCTATCAGTTATTTTTCGGTGATCGTCAGTACCACAGCTACTGCAACAACAAAGCTTCCTTAATTTGTCTTTTGATGAGTTTTGTCACGGTAAAGTTCCAAATGATAACTTGATAAGCCTATGACAAAATGGTATATATATCAGTACTTGGGCATGCTTAAACTTAACCAGTTCCAGACTTTTCTTGTAGTTGCAGATCTGCAACTCCTACAAAGTACCAGTCTCAAAGAAATATGTTATATAGTCATGTTCCACTTTTTGTTTGATTAATCATTTTGACTTTGGCAAGCAATCTCCCACATCCAGTTTAAAGGGAGCTGCACCATAATAGCTCACCAATCTTTAACAGGTGACATACAAACGAAATCTTGAACTATATGAATTCCTTTCTTTATAGGCTGGAAAAATCAAATTCATGTAGCTGATGCTCCAGTATGCCATAATAATTCTGCACTTGGAAAAACTTAACTAGTAGACATATGATTGCTCTGGATTTAGAAACAGGAACGGCCATGAATCAGTGAACACCATAAGATCAAAGTATTAATCAGTATCTACATTTAATCTCTAAGTATGATTGATATAGTATTGGTACTGTCTTCAACTTTAAATTTCATCATCAATGTTACTTTCCATACCCTGGAGGACCACCTATTGCTATTAGGACAGATAATAATCTCAAAAAACTCTCAATATCCTGTCCTGTATGAGCATTCATTTGTGTCTGCTCACCTCCATCTTACATTTACTTTGAGCATGGGAATGAAGCCCACACACTGCCCAGGATACGAAACTTTTTTTTTCTCAAACCTAGGCTATAAATAGTCTATCAACATTTTTTTTTTGCCCATTACGTTTATCCTAGTCATCTTGCTTTTGGACAGAGACTATATATAGACTAATAATTATATTTTACTTGGCAAGATTTCCGCAGGCAACAACTCGTTAGGGTTTAGGGAGGGTTAGGGTTAGGGGTAAATAATCCAAATGAAATTCATCCTGTCCCATCAAAATAATCCCTCTTTAGTTTGTTCTTATTTCGGGCTCGGGGGTTGTTGCCTGCGGAAATCTTTCCGTCAACTCCCCCTTCGAGTGAATGGCTGTGCGATGAATATCCATAATCACTGCACTGCTTCTGAGCTAGTCTAGCTTACATCCTTCAACATTGTAAATTGATGTAGGCCTATGCACAAATTGCTGCTTAGTGTCAACAGCTGTTGGGACCTGGAACCATCAGATTGATGGTTGACAGTGGGTAAAGGTGTGATGTGTGGACAAGAATGTCACTTCTCTGGGATAATGGTCTACAAATTCTAGAGGTCTAATCATCTAGTCGAGGCGTTTGGTCATGACAATGCAAAATGATTGAAGCCACAAATTTATGGTGATTGAATCTGACAGATGGGGAAAAAAATTCGCTGCCTTTTAACCATGCCACTTACAGCTTGTGTCCATGAGGACTGAGTTGTCAATGATGGCTCACATTAACGATAAGAAAATCAACATCCTACACAATCTTCCAGCGGAACTCCTCTCCCCAAGGCCATAACTTGGAACAGTCCAGTTTGTTTTCCACTCGCCAGTGACATAGATTTCATTACCGCGCTGGAAACCCGCGAATTAAACAGATATTGGTTTGTTGAATTACTTCACTGAAATATCGAAGTTATGTGAATATAACGAATTGCTACTTCTAATATGGCGAGATCATAAGGAATTTATTGTAATCAATGCCTGTTTTTCCATTCAACACAGGGCCTAATCATCTGTGGAAGGAGTGCTCGAGATAAGGCCTGCTTCAGAGCTCCCCTTTTCGACGAGTCCATATCGTGCTACTATACAGGTCATCCAATCACATGCCTGTATTTGTACCACGTGATGAAGACTCTACGTATAAGTATTGCACGAAACCCATTTTCGTCCTCTTTTCCACCACAACAGTAACAGAGTTTAACGGAACGAAGCAAAATGTCTGTGAACGGTGTTACAAACGGCAACCATTACACAGAACTAAACTATCATTATGCAGAGGAATGCAGTCAAGATGACATTGGATCATTCCTTTTCACATCAGAGTCGGTGGGAGAGGGTCATCCCGGTAATTTTTATTTTTTTTTCCTGGTTATTCACATACTCGGGCAAAGTAGACTAGACTAGGCTATACTTGTATCAGACAGCCATGTGGTAAATGGATTCTGACAAGGGCGCTAATCTGCATATTTCACGCAAGATCATATTCTTTGGAAACATATAACAAGGGTTGAATTTGCTACTGTTTTCAATAATCATGTATGCCACCGTTGATTTTGTTGTATTTCTATGTAGAACCCAGCAGTTGTGTAAGCTTACGAACGGTGTGCGAGAGATTTTAATTTTAGTGGAAGTAAACTAAGGGAAATAAATCGAATAAACAGTTACTTCGATCACTGTCCAGATTCACAGTCGAATTTAGATTAGGCCTGTAGCTAGTAATATACAAGGAAGACTAATTGATTTACTGTATAAATATTATCTATTCTAGTGTTCATTAAACTCAGTCTTGGGTTATGTTTTGTTTGCAAACTATAGTGAGCATAAACTTCCATGGCCAAGGGCCCAAGGGGTATATTATTATATTATATAAATATAAAGTTGTAGACACATCTAGACTAGATCTAGAATCGGCTATCTCGAAGGACAGCACCGCAGTGATAATGAGACAGTTCAGTTAGTCATAGACAAGTCATGGACTATATCGATATTTCGACTAAATCGGTGCCGTTGTTAGAGAAAGCCACAGAATCTAGATCTAGTCTAGGCTGCAGCACAACAAGGGCATTCTCTTCTTGAACTTAAAAATATATCCTTACAATAATAAGTGGCGATCTTGTCAAATATCTTGACTCTTGAGACATCACCAGAAAATATGATAGATAGATCGTCTATATTATTATTATTGACACAATATGGGACAACACAAGAAGATGTTATTGATTATTATTATTATCGCATATTAATTCCACAATGAAAAATTGAAAGGCTAGCAAATGACAACTAATGCCATATTACTTAGTTACTTCGATCATAGTTACATAGTTATTAATAGAAATATTGTACATGTTATTTTGTCACTAGACAAAATCTGTGACCAGATCAGTGATGCAATCCTGGATGCACATCTGAAACAAGATCCCAATGCTATGGTCGCATGTGAGACAGTCACAAAGACAGGCATGGTTTTGGTCGCTGGGGAAATTTCATCAACAGCCAATGTGGACTACCAGAAAGTTATTAGAGACACAATTAAGCAGATTGGATATGATGACTCATCCAAAGGTAAACCTAATATATTATAGTTTTCATATTTCATTTGTCCAGCTTGGGAGTAGTGAAAACAATAGTTGCAGTATTTTGTTTGAAATACTAGCTAAGATTCTAAGAATGCTGAGAAACACCTGTCCTGCCTAAACCCCTTGTAATGAATGGATGGAAATCCTCTCTTTTTACTTTTTATCAGAGATGAACACATTGTAATATATAGTAATATGAAATAGTGGTATCTTAATCTAAATTTATATTCCTAATTGTTGCATACACCTAAACACCTCATTATAAAAACCTTATTTACTTAAAAAAGTGCTTATCTGAAAGATGTTTGTGAATTCCAGAGTGAGAGAGGTGGGACTGACGTAGTCCTATGGATTTAATTATTAAAAGTATCTTGGGTATTTCATAATACTGTTAGAAATTTTTATCAATTCTAGATTTCTTTTTCTGATATATGCTAGCAAGTATCTGCTCATGAGCTACCCACTAGCAAATGCATTGTGTACAGCTAGTGTATAACAAACTTTCCATGAATTGTTGTAGGTTTCGACTACAAGACTTGCAATGTCCTCATTGCTTTGGAAGAACAGAGCCCAGACATTGCCCAAGGTGTCCATGGCCACCAGGGCAAAGATTCTGATGACATTGGAGCTGGAGACCAGGGCCTTATGTTTGGATATGCCACAGATGAGACAGAAGAGTGCATGCCTCTTACAGTAGTCCTTTCACATCAGCTGAATGCTAAAATTGCTGAGCTCAGGCGCAATGGTGTTTTGCCCTGGGCAAGACCAGACACAAAGACACAGGTATGTAGTAGGTAAACATTGTGTAAAATCATATTTTTATTTATGATTCTTTCAAATATGTAGTTGCTGTAACAAATCTGATTTCTGACAACTGCAAATTTCAAACCAGCCTGTTAAAAAATAGGCAGCCCTTTTTTTTTTTGTCTGTTGACCTCATGCCTGATACATTTTGAGGGGGTTTTCTTGTACCCCAATAGAGGCTTACATCCTCATATTAAAGATAAACATATACTGTTGAAAGAACAATTTTTTCAATTATTATTCTCGATAAATCAATTCAATCTTATCCTAATAAAAATTCTGAAGCATTCTTGAAGTCCTCAAGTAATAGTTGAGTTAAATCACTGTCAGGCTAATGGATAATGAGAAATATGCATATTATATGTAGAACAACTTAAGAGTGTCCCATGAGTTCCATAATGTATATATTAACAGGTATCATTGGCTTTACATTCTTTTGGCAAATTAAAATATGAAATTTTGCTTTCAGGTCACAGTTGAATACAAATATGTAAAAGGTGCTGCAGTCCCTCAGAGAGTCCACACAGTTGTCATCTCTGTACAGCATGATGAGAATGTCACGCTGGAACAATTGAGGAAGGACCTGAAGGAGAAGGTCATCAGAACAGTTATTCCCACAAAGTACCTTGATGACCGCACTGTTTTTCACTTGCAGCCATCAGGAAAGTTCATCATCGGAGGCCCACAGGTAAAGTATACTGTGTTAATACTGTTATGGTGTCCATGATGCAACTGGGTTCCCATCTTAGTACCTCTGATTTTATGTCCATAGTGTCTCTCCAGGTCACACGAGCTGGGGGAGACAAATCTGAGGGAAAATTTGTAAATTTTTAGGGAGATTGTAAGTTCTGAAGCGCTGCCAAATTTGGATGGCCAGAGAGAATGTGAAAACCATAGGAGTTTAATATATCTCAGTAAGGGCTTTGAAATTGAAGGGCAAATCATACATTTGCATAGGGAGAAAACACTGAGCCCTGCCTTCTGTTTTATACCTTTTTTCAAGGATTCTAGACATCACATCCTTCTGAGATCACAGGAGTTTGGTTGGAAAGATGGGGGTAATAATAGGGTTCCACTTTACCTGGACAGGTTATATGACTTCAGTGTTTGCTCACATATCAAGCCCTAATCTGAATTGATGATACTGTTTTGAAGACACTGGTGACATTTTGGCCTGATTAATCTAAAGCCAATTGCACAAGATTAGTTTATTTTGAGAATTCATCCTAAAGTGGGAAGATTAAATAATGTTAAGTGTTTGGATTCTTGTTGTTATGACAGGTCTTACACATATATAATTTTTTTTTTTTTGTTTGTTTTGTGATTCCTTTGTCATTTTTTTTCATCATCATTATAATTATGTCAATAGGGTGATGCTGGTTTGACAGGACGTAAAATCATAGTGGACACATATGGAGGATGGGGAGCACATGGAGGTGGTGCTTTCTCTGGCAAAGATTTTTCAAAAGTGGACAGGTCAGCTGCATATGCCTGCCGCTGGGTTGCCAAGTCTTTGGTCAAGGCTGGACTGTGCAAGCGTGTGCTAGTGCAAGTAAGTCTGCTGCACTATGAAAAGTCAAGTCTTTTGTTTAATGAAGACATTATTTGTATTTTTATCTTCACTTTATAGTAGCATATTGTCAAGGTATCAAATTTGACAACTGTAACTTGAAGCAAGTCGTAAGAGTGCTCTTGGTCTATGACAGAGAGGTACTTATTAAGATTTACATTGGAACTACATGATCTTGAATTCCCCATTATCTTGTTGCAAAGCTCTAATCCATGCTCTGTTATCTCTGTATAATGTGTACTTGACAATCTCAAAGTTTCAAGCTGACCCTTTGGAATATCTGAGGTCTGCTGGTTCTAATCCAGTTTTGAGCATTCCTCGATATTTCAGTAAATGTGTTATGGACCGGTTATAAAGTGTTAAATTGCATTTAGTGTCTTGAATTGATCACAAAAAATGCTTATATTTCTATTTTTTGAAAGCAGATATTTTGTGGAATAATTGCTGAAAGGACACAGACCGTCATTATTAATTGTCAACATTAATTCTAATTACAGGTGTCATATGCCATTGGTATTTCTGAGCCATTGTCAATCACTGTGTTCAGTTATGGTACATCAAAGAAATCTGAGCATGAACTCTTGGATATCGTCAAAAAGAACTTTGACCTGAGACCAGGACGCATTGTAAAGTAAGTGCAAGCTATGAGAGTTTAAGTGTCATTTGGAGATACATTGCTTTCATTTCAAAATCATGAATATTAAATCTGTCATCCTGTCTTTGCAAGTTCCATGCGCTGTTGATATGTACCATAGAGCACTGATATTGATTTATACATGAGACCAAGATATTTTCTTTAGAGGTAGATTTGTGATGAAGAAGATGGTGAGAAGGCTCTAGAAGACAATGGCCTAGAGGTCCAGTATCTCTTTCTGCTTCACTGCTTGGTCATATAAATGTGTCATGACCTTGTAAGCTGTATTTGACCTCTGTTGTGATTGCACATTCTGTTTATGTCAGCTTTAAATATTTACTAAGTTAAAAGCATTGGAATGTTGTTTCTTGATAGCATGGCAAAAGTAGAATAAATTCATGTCAGCTAATGGGAAGTATCCAGGTGTGTGGCTAGTGCAATCATAAACTTTTGTTTTGACAAAATGACAAGGATTCAACAAATGGTTCATGAAGATACTGGTATTTTTGCAAGGTGTTGCATTTCTGATCAGCATGAGAAAGCAGTGCTTGCATATAGAGATGTTCCATTTAACCCCTGTAAATTTTGATTTCATTTAATTTGGGTTGTACAAGATAAGGATGTTAGAGAGTGAAAGATTATCCAGATATGAAGAAAACCTCCTCAATGCTGTCGTACTCAGAGGTGCAGTTACCTAAATGGTATTTTTTACTTCTGTCCTCAGGGAGCTCAATCTTCGAAACCCCATTTACCAAAAGACAGCCTGCTATGGACACTTTGGCCGCAATGATTTCAGCTGGGAAAAGCCTAAGAAATTGATCTTCTAAAACTTTTCTTCATGATTTTCGGCTTTACATAATGTGAGAAAGGAGAGAGACAGTTCATTGTTGTGGGAATTTTCTAGTTCCTGGAAGCAGGAACATGACTGCTGAAAATGGACCACTTTGCTACTTGTGCCCAGGCTCAGATATTTAATACTGTGGGAAAGGGTACATTATCTACTCATATTATCATAGCTGAGTCAAGGATCTTCCAAGCTTTTATTCTAGACCCAATGTCTTGAAAAACAAGCCATGTACATGATATTTTTTTTATTTAACTCCTATGTCACAGAGAATAAATCAGACTTTGGTGGGTGAAAACACTGGACCATCTTCCTCCATACAAATACATTCATCATATCTTCATCCCCAACCATTTGTAGCAAACTCAAAGTCACAAGTGTCACACTTTGGTAGCAGTGCCATTAAGCCTCTAGTTGATCATGAAGAGAAATTAAACATCAAAGAATGAATGTCTTACTTAGAGCATTTGCACATAGTGATTTTTTTTAAGTGTTGGGAAAACAGCTACGCACAAAGCCAAGATGACACAAAAAGTACCTGCCTAATCTATTAATGGAGTTTTTGCGCAAGTCGTGAAGTGAGCCCCATTTTCATCTGGCATGTTTCTAATTCCATTTAAGCCTTTTATTTTTTTTAATTATTATTTTAAATTTGCTTCATCGAATAGAAGTAAGATCTTTATGAAAACCATTCCTGTTTGCAGTCGAGGAAATACCATACTTTGTGCTTTTTTTTTTTTCCTTGCTTTTTTGCTAAAAAGTTACTGGCAGTTTCTCTTCCCCATATCCCTTGCTTGTGAATTAATCAGTATGCACCTTTTTTCTTTATTAATATTATTATTCCTGAAGTATAATTCATTTCTTCCGGAGGATAATAATTTTCTAGAAGAAAGTTTATACACACTGATTATTGCTATTCATGGAAAGTTTGCAGTTTCGTTTATATATATTTTTTTTTTTTTCATTGTTCTGAGCATTTGAATTATGTAGACCAGACTTGGGATTTCGGGGCTTTTTTGGCCCTGTAGGCCACAGTAATTAGAAGGATAGGCTGACGTGGACGACATGCCTTTTTATCATGGAAAGTTTGTGTTGTTGGGGTTCCAACACATTTCTGATTTCTTATGGCGCATGTGAACAACAACAAAATATGTGCAGAAGCTTTTTTATTTAATGCTTTGTATCAGTCAGTAGTAGTGGTGGTATTGTTGTCTGCCTTGGCTTTGTTGCTGCCTTCTAGTTATTGCAAATGTGCGTATTTACTGACCAAATTATTTTTTTTTTTGTTATTCCTTGAGACTGAGCACATTTGTCTTGTGTTTATGAAAATTCATGGAAAAGAGCACTATTTATAAACACTCGGGCCTACATCCCAATGACTCAACTACATTTTTTAAAGTGTGGGACTTTTTATTTACAAAATTTTATACATATTTTTGTGTAAAAATTTTGTTGAATATGGTGTTATCAATGTAAATGATTGAATGTGTGCTTTTTTTTCTTTCAGCGCACTGATTTATGAGCTTGATTGTCAAAATTTAGGATTGATTTTCATGTCCTGCACAAAGTCCAAATGTGTTCCTATGACTCCATGCCTGTGGTAGCACTGTTCACCGATCAAAAAGTATGGGAGAGATCTCTTTCTGTTAGGCAACACAATGAGGGCCCATTTGTCACACATATCAGTACTACAAAAATTCTGGCTAGTGGCATGTGCCTCAGGTGCATTCGTGCTCCATTTTCCCCATTATGTATATAAATGATGCCTGTCCATTCTAATGTCTTTCAGTTCAGTCAGTGCTAAGAGAATTGGGCATCTGTGCATTTCAACACATTTTGACATTACGCATGTCATTATGTCATTGCATTAGCCATGAAATCATCAGTCTTATATTCTGATCCATCCATGTGTCATTTATATTTATGATATTCTTAACCAGTGGAATTGTTAATGTTTTTAAATATTGTTTATGGGGTCTGCCTAGCTTTTTTTTTCAGGGAATGCTGATACTGGAGTTCATTCTTCTCAGTCTGTATGATCTCTGATGTGTGTTTTTATTTTGATAGAAAGAAGCCTTGCTGAGAGAGTGATTGATTTTATGTATGAGGATGCTAGGTTGTACATGTGAAGTCAGAGGCATTACAATAAAATTTACTACATACATTTCCCAGGTTTTGTTTCTGCTTATGTACTAATACAGAATGTGTGCTGTTCGGAATGTTTGTCTGTTTTGGCAGGAGATAGTTGAGTCATAATATACTGAAATATGCTGTTCAGAAATTCACAGAATTCTGTTCCATACTGGACACACTTGAACACATAGAATGTCAAATAATTTTGAAAAACCAAACGTCAGATCTGAAAATCCAAACATTTTATTAGGAAAATGAAGCTGCGTAAATGATAAAGCAAGTTCCATATTGAACAAAAACCCGTAAGTATGAATTTTAGATGATCAGATTCGAGATTTTTCTGTCAGTTCATATTCAGGTGGACTTCATTACAACTACACCTTCATAATAAGAACACTTTTCCCATGCACAGAGGGCATATATCATTATACATGTATATTGTACATGCACTTACTGTATTGACATTCTGTTGTTTGTAGTCTATCTTTTGATTGATCTTATGATAGGGGAAACTTCAACTGTTAGAGATCTGTATTAGCATCGGGTACTGGGTAAAAGGATGACCTGTTTATGATGTGACATTGTGAGAGAGGAATGGGATATCCTGGTTTCACATGATGATGTGGGCAGAGAAGAATATTCATGATTCATAATGCATGTGTACTGTATACATTTCTGTATTACATTTATGTATTTCTTTTCGTCTGTGTTTATAAATACAGAAGATTTGAGGAGGAAGTGATAGGGATCATAACTGTTCTGAGAAACTATTATGTACCCAAGTACATGCAGCATTGAACAGGAAACTATCCTCTAAAGGACAGGAAAAGAAATGTTGGTGGTTCATAGAGAGGGGCAGGAAAGGGAGAAGGGGAAGAAGATGAAATTTTACTTTACTCCTTATCCAGCCTTCCCTGTGACCTGGCTTTTTAACAAATAACATCATGGATTCTTATTCATGGCACAACAGCAATATATTCAAAAAGCCTACGACAAAGTATGGATATCGCATGTATACAATACATGCACGTTAATATAAGGATCAAATCCTTCCTCAACAAAAGAATGATGTAGACCAGAATCAACAGTCATCCAAAATTGTACAAGAAGAGGGACTGCCAACCACAGGGATCAGCCCCCTGCCCTTGTGAAACTCATCATTTTGAATGTGTAGCCCTCAATGACATTAGGGAACAACTTCTTCCATCCTTCCCCAATACACACAATAGGCCTACAGAGTACAATGTCTGTACAAAGAACTTGTCAAAGGGAACAGCTTCTTCCACCCTTCCCTAATACTGTACTGTATTAATAATACAATGTCCCAGGAAGAGCTTGTCAATATCACTACATGGCATTGAGCTGAAGAGCAAAAGCTCCAAAGCGGCTGGCTAAATAACAACATCACCAGTTCTGTCCAACCCTCAAGATGTTATGGAGCAACACCTTTGTTAATTAGCCTATGGTAGGCTAATGTAGATTCATAAAATCATTAATTTATTTGTTTTTCTTGTTGTTGTTGAAACTATTTACATGTAGAGAACTCACACACGACTTAGGACACCATGTGAAGAAAACGAGGAAAAGAGAAAAAAAAAGACAAAGACACAAACATCATGTCTCCATAATGTCTTTTCATCTGGGCTAATGTGGTTTCCTTTGCTGTTTTTTTTTTTGGGCATTTTGAATAATTTAGGGAGGCAAATAAACCACCTTGAAGATGACATCGTTAAGCTAGCTAGATCTCAGACCAGACACTTTTTGTTGCTCTTCATCAGTCATTAAGTTTATAAGCATGATACTGTATGTTTATATACAGTGAAACCTTGATACTAATAGACTACAGGTATTCGTTTAATAAGTATGCCTTGTTATTTAGTAAGAATTTCACATACAGTATATGCATTTATTATTATTCTATCTTTTCATTAGTGAGGTGGATCTCGATATTATGAACAAATGTACCTCAAGTAAAAGCTTTACTTTTTTTCCATGCACCAAGGGCTATGTTATACTGAAGTTCCACTGTATTTGAAACTAAAATTTGCGTTCATCTTGGGCATATTTATGCAAGTTAGCATCCAATATGACCGCCGGCGCTTTAACAATAGAAGGTGCAGAAAAATCCGTCTAGCTTACTAATGTTTCTGATTTGTTTTTGCGGTTTTTATGAGATCTTGCATGCAGGTCGAATATTATACAGTGTATATTAGATCTAGTATAGGCATGACCTAATCTTTAAAAAAAATGTAGATTGTTGTTCATGTATATGACCAATAGCCTTTAAAATATCAATGACATCAAAATTGCCGGTGAAAAAGAAAATCACAATATGTCAGGGGCGAAGGGTCCATATAATCAAATAATCACTGATTACCAGCCGAAAATGCCGTTGGTCGACCTTGGCCTTCGTGGCAAGTTAAACAAGAACACCGCCGATATCCTATTTATTTGCTCTTTGTCAGGCCTATTCTTACTTTGACCTACGTTCAGAACCTGATACCCCTCCAAGTTTCTCTGCTCTATTCACTGATTAATAGGGATAAAGAAGAACCTGGACACCCCTATAGCCAAATGTGGAGTGGCCTCACAAAAAAACTCAATGAAAGCAAGGAAATTTCACCGGCTAGTAAAGAAGAGCTGCTAATCAAGGTCTCCGCTTGATTTGTGGTACAGCTTTCACCTATTGCGGTTTAATGTGATGCGGAACAAAAATAACATATTGGTAAAACGAGACACTATTCTATAGCATTTAGTGAAATTCATTATTATCAAGGGCCTCTTTATTCGACAATAATTAACACTGTTGCTGACAAGTGACATGCCTTCAGTCACAAGTTTACGACCACTTTTATTTTTCGCTCAGTTTAGAAATGAATCCACACTTGCAGAAAGCCACATGAACAGTCTCACCACACATATCTCCATTCACAAGCCCAGTGCTGGTGTTGCCACGTTGCCTATTTTATAGTGCAATGTAGCTGAATCCCAAAATCTTTGGTTGGGGAAAGCACCTTGGGGTAGATTTACTTTTTTTATGAAGGAGGTTTCTGACTTTATGAAACATACAAACAAACTTATTAAATAAACATAAATTCTTCTTGGGAAATAACATGAATGACAAAACGTCTTGGAAAAGTAATTCAGTTGGCCCCCCTTGTTCTCAAAATCGGCAAGGTTTGACGGTGGCAATACTCACATAGGCCTACCCATTTGCAAAAAGGTGGGCTCGGCTTCATGGTGTAGACTGGGCCGAAAATTACGTTTTCAATAAAATTAGTATCTTCTTGTTTTAGGTCTGGATATTTGGCTAGAGGTGGAAACGGGGGAGGGGGAGGGAGTCGCTGAGCATAGAGCGGTTTGTCCAAAGATGTTAGTCAGTCTGCTACCCAAGCAACCAAAGGTCATTCTTTTTAAAGCTTGATAGATTGTCACTCCACTACGGTCTGGATGGATTTTTCCTGCAAGGTCGTGTTCCCAATGTTTTGTATATTAGTATTAGCCTAGGCCTGCTAGGTCTAGCCTAATTGGACCTAAATTCTACAATTTTGGAGCCATTACACCATGGTAAGTGATAATACACATGTATTTTTGTGCGATCCTGGCCCTGTAACTGATCTGTACTTTTTGGTGCCTTTTCAGCCAACCTGTTTCTAACTACTCAAACTTTTGTTGTAGCTTTTCAGGAATTGTGATGATGCCTNGTCAGAAAGCTCGGGGACCTGTACAATAAGATTTTTAGTACTATTTAATTAAAGTATTTAACTATTTTATTTCATTCCTTGACGGGATTAGTTTACACCGTTTGTCTTACTATAAGTGACAATCATGTTTAACTATGATTACCCTGTTGAGAAAGCCAGCCTTCGCCCCTGCAATATGTTTAAGGAGTCTCCTTCTGAAGTCTTATATGAATAGTATCTTTTTTTTTTTTTAGGTTTAGGACACGTATTCATGCACCAATTAGGACATAATTTATTCTGAGGTTTCATATTATTTAAAATGAGCAGGCAAAGTTTCATCTTAATATTTTTAGAAATTCATAACTGATTGCCATAAAAATACTGTTCACTACGCCGGAAATCTCATTTCAACAAAAAAGGGGAAAAAAGAAGATGAAATTCGTTTTTACAAGCTCTTGTCTGTCTGATTGACTACCCTTCCTTTGTGGATTATAGCCTACACATAAACGTTTGTCGAACTGCACAAAAACCGGAAAAAAAAATAATTTAAGAATAAAAAGGTACTAAAACTTCATTTTCAGTTTTGGAATGCTGATGCTGTCCTCAGCAGGTAAGATATAATAATATATGTAAACTAAAATTATTATTAGACAGCAAAGAAACGAGAATTGTAGAGTGCATTACTGTGGTGCGTGATAATGATATCCTTTCCACATTCACTGATTCAGTGCAGTTAGCAAGCAAAATTGCTCAGCAAAGTGCTACATAATGCCCTTGTTTCTCTCCCTTGTGGTTGGTAGTCTTCAGCAAATTTTATCTCTAAATACAGCTGCTACTTCACCACCATATTTTTCACGCGTGTACCTAGGACGGACACAATAATGCACTTAGTTACAGTACCATAAGTCTATTTACTGTCGTTAGTTCTTTAGTCTAGTTTATTATCATGGTGAAAACATCTTGGCTCTTTGTTGGATCGGGGGTGTGGCGAGCAGCGCTGCTCCTGATTGGCTGCTGGAATTTTTCGATCGTTTTGCGCAGGCATGCGTTAAACTTTCTTTCTCTTCCTCTCCTCTCCTTTCCTCACTTCTTTCCCTTCGTCTTCACTTTCTTCGATTTGGTGTATTGAAGTTATGTTATTGGCCCAGAGTATAAAAAAGACTTTGAATCTTGAATTTTTCTTAAAGGGGAAGTTACGTGAGATATTATTATAGGAAACTTAATCGGATAGTGAGGCAAACATACATCCTTCAGAGGCAGATACCTCCCGTTCAGTAGAGTCGGGCAAGGGCCCTTTGACTTCTTGACACGTTAAAAGGGCGGGCCACATTTGGCTCATGACTCTCGAGTGACCTTCTGTTGACTTTTCTCTAGCTTAACAAATCCACAGTTTGATTATACACGGTATACTTAAAAATAATTTTAACCCGCACACACTTTTATTTCTCCCGTCCGCCTCCCAAAAAAAAAACAACTCATAATTTTCATCCTGCGCTCGCTGCCACTACTGCTTACTGAACTGATCTTCATCTTGTGCTGTGTGACGTAATGAAGCGAGTAAGGCAAGCACTCCTTTGGCGGAGACGATTATGTACATGGTTGTCTGTGCTTTTTAATTTTTTTTTCTAATAGCCTAGGTTGAGTGCAGTCAGGTGAAGAGTCAATGAATACTAATGTGAAAAATTATTTTGATTCCCGTTGGTTGGTCAAAGATTGCAAGGACGTTACTCGTCACAGAATTATCTGAAATCTTCGAATGTTGGCGTCGTTCCGAGACTGCTGTTTGACATCGGTTTGAGAAACAGTTTGCACAGATGAAAAAGAAAATCTGAAGTAATGGTCGTTCTTTTCTGTCTCATATTCTGTTTGCCACGGACATTCTCTTCCTGTGATTAGAATGGAAGCGCTATGATACTTGACTTTGAAATTCAAATAACTTGATCAAAGTCACTCTTGGTGAAGTTTATTCATTATGTTTAGGCATTTTTATGTGACTTTTATATCTTAATCTGCTAAATATGCTACAAAACAGCGAGCCAGTCTTGTTCCCTTAATTTAATGTGCACTGCAGGTTGTACTTGACATGTACTATAGGTACATCATCTTGTGTTCAACTTCTGCTACCATCCACTATTTTGTGGTTGTGGCTGTTGTTGCTATTGTTGATGTTACTGTTGTTGACATTGTTGTTGTCGTTTTGTTTAAATTCCAGGTTTCTTTTTCTGATAATCATCATTGTCAGTGACAGTGATCTATGTGCCACTCATCAACAAACGGCACGGATATATATATATATATTATATAAGTGTTATCTGAACATTGTTCTTGTGCCTGCTTTATGATTTAAAACTGCTGGGATGGGAAAAGAATAATTACGGCCTTGCGACGAGGGGCAACTGCGACATCTTGGACCGGCATATGCAGTGATGTACAGTAAACAAACAAAAAAAGACATCGCCCAAACATTGTAGACCAGTCATTTTCTACAACTCATAATCGCGCGCTATAATCTCAAATACATTACTGTACTTTACCCTCTCTTTTCCATGGTTACAACACTGCGATCAAAGTCGGGCAGTTGTTCACACAGTTTAACAAAAGCCTTTTCTCGACGATAAATGAAACAAAAGGCATACCATTTAGATCCAACGAAAGTTGTTGCATGTGGATAATTTTCTTTGCATAACGACTACCACTGCTTGCCTCTCGCTTTTTGTCACGCTGACCGGACGACCAGTTATGGCGACGCACATGATGTGAAAATCCCGACTTTCAAGCTGCATTTTCTTGGAAGCGCTTGTGCGAAGGAAACATTGTAAGGGGGTTGAAAATTTGTGAGAAAAATACTGTGGATTTTTTAGGCTGTGAAGCAGATAGCTTCCCCTGTCCCAAGATATCTTGGAGGAAATCTACCCAGAAATAACGAAATGCTGAATAGTTCCCACTGATGGTACGTCTTTGTAAGAGTATCTCCTCTTTGGCCTTTATTATCATATTCTAACCTCGATCGAAAAGTAAGGGGGAATGCTCGGTGCTCCAAAATTTGACTTCGTCTGATTAAGGAAAGTGTAATTTTAAAGATAAAATTATACATCAGCTTGTATTTAGGTCCTCTTTTCCACCTCTTTCCTTTTCTTTATCTCATTTTCTCTCTTGACAATGGCAGCAAAATAATATTACTGTAACAATAATTATGACGATGATGATAATAATAATAATAATAATAACAACAACAACAACAACAACAACAACAGTCATCATCATCATCATCATCATCATCATCATTAGAAGAAAAGGATATCAATAACAACAAAAACTGACACAGCGATTGATTAAAATTAAGATTGGTTACAGCATAGGAAAATATAATGAGCCAACTGAAACGTACAGGGGAGGCCCTAAATCAGTTGATGATTAAAGAGGAGGTTTCTTAAAAACTCATAATATGTATTAGTTGGTATTTCGCAGATTCACTGTAATTCTATTATTATATTTCCCCGGATTATTATAGGAGTTTAATTTTCTAAAAGATTGATGCTTCTGACAAAAGTTCCACTCAATTTAACGATTTGTAAACAGTTTGTTAAAGCTCACACCCAGAACTGCATATTATACAAATCTAGTCTAGTTAGATATTCAAACTTGTAGATGTTTCATTTTTTTNGGGCGAGAGGGGAGGGGGAGATAACTTGTAATATGTAAACTTTCTTCGGATACATACCATAATATGGGAAAAACTATCCAACACTCTAGAGGTCTCTAAAAGTAGCGAGTATTCAAAAACTGTGTATTAATAGCTTTCCAGTCTAGCGGCCCAGCATCTTTTAGAGAATGACAAATCGATACTAAAAACAATAAGTTCCTGGTAAGCTATTGAGTATAGAGAAGGCCTTCTTACGCTTGAGTTTAGATTTGGTTTTGAAAGACTCTCGGCATCTGTATTGCCAGGTTTGCTGTTTTATATCCAAACGTGATTTTTTTCTGAAGGCTCTGGCGGGGAAAGTTAACATTTTAAAAAAAAATGTTTTCTGGTTAGGAGACAAAATATATAAAAACCAAGCACGCAATGAACAAAACAAAGAATATATTTTGGGTTTGTGGAAAGTGAAAATACACACTCAAGAGTTCTCCCAGATAATGACAATGTCTAGGGACAATCCCAAAGGTGCTTTTCTTCTCAACGTTAGCCCTAACCCTGCCACTAATACTAAACAAAGCACAAGGTGGAATATTGATCATATTGCCTAGATTTTAGTAGCTTCTGTCTAACCATTAAAACTAGTCATCACGAATTATAATGTAACATAAGTCTCATGGCAAATTATTTTCTCCTTTCTTTGCATTCGTGAAAACAGTACTGAGAACTCTGGGGCCTTTAATCTGGCCTTTATGAAAACCTATCTGCCTTTGACTTTGGACAGACAGGAACGTACTGTATTTTAAATAAAATGGCCAGGCACACATAATGGGTTTATATTATAATCCGTCTGCCGTCATATCCACCAGGCTTTTGCATTCCAGGACATCCTAGAGGTTCTGTTCTTCTTTCCATGTCCCTAGAGGATATCAATAATAATATGACGTCATTGGCTATACCGTAAACCTCATTTAACACAAAAGCGCTTTTTTTCTGAAATCTTAGTTAACCTAAAAGAAAAGAAAATCCCCGTCTGAGGACCTTTCGTTATTAATAGTAATAGGCAAAATTTAGAAATAACCCGATAATGAGATTCAAGGAATTTTTGATAACATAATGAGTGATGCACTAGTAAGAGAGGAAAAAGTGATAGAGAAAGGCAAAAATGAGGCGCTGATATAACAGCTTTTCTTTCTCTTGTCCACTGGCGGCCTGACATATGGAAATTACGCCCGGAACATGCTGAATATTGCGTTAATCAAAGTTGATGACAATAAACACCAACCCCCAACAACAAGGTTGTCGAGACCGTCACCTGAAAACAGTGATGTTTGACATTTCCTTGATTATTCTCGTTATATTGCTCTGCAAACGGATAAAACAAAACTCGTTTACCCCGCGACCATTTAGCTGATCCATTCAATTTCGTGTAACAGAATTCTATAGTTGTTTAGCTGTGTTTCGGCTTCCGATTGGCTATTCTCTAGGCTATTTTTTTTTCACCCTGTTTCAGTGTTTTGGCCCTTTTTTAAATTTGAAACCTGGCAACACTGGTCGGCATCCTGTTTCACAGAAAACGCCGAAAGTGAAACAACAGGAGGGGACGATATCATCATGGAGATAACCAGGCATAGTAAGTTTCACGGCATCGCTCATAGCTGCATTTACTGTCCGTATACAGGAGAGGTGGTAAAAGAAAGAATATGATATGTAGGATAGTAAGCCGTCAGTAGTGTGATCCCATAGATTCAGTCGTGAGACAAGACAAGTGGGCTGCGCGAAACACACAGCGTGGCTGAACCAGTTTTGGACATCAGCTGCTGGTTCTAGTAGTAGCTTTATTGTAAGATATTCCAAATGAGATTTACGCACCGTTGCATTCCTACTTATGCATTCCCTAATTCTGTCCCTGATCTAATACCCACTGAGACAGGAGCATCAGTTAACCCTAATGCTAATGACACTAACTCATTGGACTCGAGTTGAGCCTTAATCAGTTAATTCGTGTCGCACTATTTTCACCACTTTTTAGGTACCTGTATTTTCTAAAGTATTTGGAGGAACCTAGCATACCTATACATTTTTTGTGAGCTGAATGTGTGATCTGCATGATGAGTACAGTCATTTTTGACATCATTTGCTGAGTTTTCAGTTATTAGCTGGGTTTGGGTGCCTGTATGGGGTGATTTTTTAAATGTGTTTTTTTGACTCTTCCGCCTCATTTCATTATCACTGTCATCGATAATTTGTCTTCCATTATCTTCGTACAAAAAATCACTTTCCTCATCCGAACCTTCCTCCATCACCAACTCTAGAACTTCAGTCGTTTTCAGTCTATGACTTCGGCTAGCCTAGCCATCTTGTGTCAACAAAATGGAGTTGAAAAGGACACGCTAAAAAAAATGTATTTTCCCCACCAAACGAGTTCCAATTCACTAAGGGAACTCATTCTAATAACAATTAGGGCGATGGATCATAGTGTTATTCTTAGTTGCAGCCCTTCGACCGCACAAGACACAAAAGAGCGCTATAAATATTGCCGCCAAGAGCTGTAAGAAGTGCCGCAAACCGTTTTGCGGCACGACTCCAGGTCCAATGAGCTAATGCCTGTCAATTCAGCTGAGCATGTTTATTGTTGTGCAGTTGAGCTCCAGCTGCAACTCCATAGACATATGGAGGGTAAGAATTCTGACTGAGACTCATGTCCCTAAATCATGCCAACTAATACAACCTGAACCCTACTCCCTAATCCTATTCTAACCTTGCCTTTAAATCTAACCTTAATACCTAGTGTCAGTAGTGAGACAGGAGCATCATTGAGTTGAGGCGAGTCCCTAACAGTAACCTTAATGTCAGATATGAGTCTCATTCATTGGGAATTCCTCCCTCTACAACTAGATGAAGTGGATCTAGATGAACTAGATAAGGAGGTGATCATTCCCTTAAGACGGATTCTTTACAGCATCCTACCTGATGGTAGATTACCTTTGTCGTTTCATAACAACTTACACAGCAATTTGATGAATGCAGTTTAGAAGAATAGGTTGGAATGCTCCTTTAGTCCAAGCAGTAATTGCCTTGTCTGGCTCCCTTACTCCTCACAAATCCATTATTTGCAGATCCCCACTTTGATGTAAATCTAGTCTACATCTTAACCTAATTTATCTGTCATAGTATTACCCAAAATACTATTTTTATGAAGAAAGACTATTATTGTAAATATGTAATGTACCATTACTGCATACAATGTGAGCACTATGTTGCCAGATGGAGGGGTGGTAACTGTAATGTGAGCCTGAGATGAGGATATATATAATGCCATCAGCTACAATTAAGTGTAATTCACCAAGAACTCAAAGAAGTTAACAGATAAATTGGAGTTGCAGTTTAGTGGCCTTTTTGTTTTTGGTCATTTCTCATGTGGAAGAAGGTAGGGGGAAACGTGTGGGTAGAGGTAGTCTTTTCCCTCTTTTCTCTTTTTTTTTCTCTGATTCCCTGATTGCACAGAACTGTATAAAAATACATCCATGTCAACTGCAGTTTAGATTGCTTAGTGACATTAAGATGCACTTGTCAATCCACTTTCTTGGAAATGTTGATGTTTTAGTGGGCACCGTTTTGGCATTGTTATCTAAACAGCCTATTACCAATTATCACACTTCTGGCAGTGCTCTTGGTAGATAATTTTGATCACTCTGTCAACTGGCTACCCTTTGTTTCTACTAATTTTACTAATACTGAACTACATTGTTTCAACGATCTGCAAATATTTGCATATCAGTATTATCAACTTTATTCCCTGCAATACTGATCTCTTTACATGAATGGTCACCGAGATGTTGCAATCAAAAATTCAATGACATTCACATTTAAAACTTTTGTCTCCTGAAAAGTACTGTCATTAAGTAGGTGGCTCTTAAGTGTGTATGACTGTTATATGAAATGTAACCTCTTGATTGATCTTTCATTACTATAACCCTTAACAAAATATTTACTTTCATGTACTATTTTGCATCCATAATAACATTTAAATTATATGTGTACAAGTATTCACTAAAATAATGTACATACTCTCATTCTTTTGTTTGACAGCATTCAATGAGCAGTTAGAGAACATCATTGATGCCATCAAGGAAAGCACTTTCTTGGCAATTGATGGTGAATTTACAGGTAATTATTAGGAGTAGGCATGGTCATCCAATTTATTGTTTGATCACATGTCAGGGTCACTAGTCCAACAAAAATCAACAGTAAACAACTTGCTTAATTTAATGTCTTCCAGGGCATAAAGAACCTAATGGAAGGACACTCTGGCAGACATTGTCATGATCAGCATTAAACTTTTTCATTCTATAGCCTCACATCTGAACCTATCTGGGCATTTTTTTTGAGATGTCAGTCTAACAAGTAGTACCATGATCTGTGGGATAAAATGGTTTTGAGGGAGGGTGCAATTTTAGGGCCAAAAAAGGAGGAAAAACGGGTTGGAAAAAGCAGGGAGTGGGGAGCTACATGATTGGGGGTAGTTTTTTGTTAAAAAAAAAAAGGAAGAAAAATATAGTAAATAAACTCTAAAACTGAACATTGCATTGTTCTTGGAGGGTGCCAATGAAAGAGGGAGGAGAGGAATATGCCAAAACCTACTTTGCCCCTTTCGCTTGTCCTGTCTTCAGCCATCACAACATCCTTTTGATCTGATCGTGTTTTTGTCTCCTATGGTGTTGAGATAATCGGCCCACTATGCTATAAATCACCAGCTGAATTTTAACTGTTAACATTATATCACCAGTTATGAATTGCTGAGTTGCTCAAGGATTCTGTACTGCCCAGTAAATGTTCTGTGTAATTTGAAGTATTTGAACTACGAAACTGATGCAGAATTACTGGTGATATGCCTAATCATCAGATAATCAGAATCTTATAATGTCTGGTGCCTTTTAACAGGTCTTGATGCAAATGATGGTGGCCATGCAGCACCTTTCGACACACCAGATGAGCGGTACAGTAAAATAAGAAATGTGAGGTTACGTGATTAGAGGTAGTTGTAATATGTGTGTTAGTGAGATTCTCAGTATTATTTTATGTATAATAGAGTCAACTGTCCACTTGATCACAAATCCTTTAGAACATAGAAAAAAGTTGCTGTCATATGGAGCTGCAAGTCTTTAGTGATTTCTGTATAAGAATATAGCATTTAGTTAAGTGAAAAGTTTGCAGTCATATGGAAATAGAGGTTATCTGAATTGTGATTAGGTTGTGTTTCAGGTATAATTGGAAAAGAAAGTATGGGTAATTGGTTGCCTTGTTGTATTGTTTTAATACATCAGCAACAGGTAAATTTTAAATGGTTTGTTTCCAGACTATATGTTGCAGTCTCTTATTCGATGAAGAAAATATATGTTTTTTCCATTTCTCACAGAGTTGCACAGATTTCTTGTTGATACAGTTTGGATTATGTGCATTCAAGGTGGACACAAAAAATCTGAAGTAAGTCCTGGTGGTTACCTGTCAAAATTCATTTCATTTTCCATGATTAACTATTTTTTTTTAATAAGTCTGTAAGCAGCCAATTATGGAACCTCATAACCTTGATATCCATAGAAACAGTCGACAATTTCAAGTTTTTGTGGTGTTTAAGTTTGTTGGTAACCACAGCATAGAAAATAATGGGCGCTTGTTCATCAACAGGAGAAAACAGGCTTCAACAATATGAAGTTTGAGATGGTAAGGTCCTGGTTTGATTCATTGGATAAGAGGCTGCGAGAAGTTTTAAGTTTTAATAGTTAAGTTTATGTTTAAGAAATCAGATGTCAGTTGTGGTCAGAATTTTCTCTTTTAGTTAATCTTATAATTCACATATTTCATTCATGTGCAGTGGAACTCTTGTTAACACAATCCCCTGTTTCAGACACTCCCAATCAATGGCCCCAGTTGCATTGGTTCTTATAAAGAGCACTCTGAAGAACACTTTACTTACATTTCTAATCCAGCAGCCACTTGAGCTTGAGCCATTCGACATGATGCCGTGGAATAATAGTTGGTTCTAAGACAAGCTGCTCTAGGAGATACCGAGTCCTTAAATCTTTCATTTCAGGGCAGTGAAAAAAGTGGTGTGCTACACTTTCACAGGATTCTAGGGCAGAATGGGCATGCCAGTGCTATCTGTAACTAGATTCTGGTTAGATGTATATTGAAAGGCACATGGGTTGTTCTCAGGTGAAAAATGGTCACTTGATCACACCTTTTGTTAATAGTATCCTCTGGCTGTGGTGCAGTCTTCTGTGTGTGTAAAGATGGATCTGCCAGTTATTCCCATTGCCTATTGGTTCATCCACTCTTTTTCCAGATTTAATCATTTATTTGGCTGTTTTTTAATGCGACAGGATGTTGCAATTTATAAGGATGACATGACCATCTGTCATCCCACCTCATCTCCATAGCCACAGGCTGGATGGTCTATGACTGCCAGAGGTGGGTAATTGTCATGTCTGGACACAGTTCCCCTATCCTCCAACTGGGGATCGGCTTGGTCGGCGGCCAGCACTCCAAGGATTAGGCTACTACCTCCCGTTTCAAGCTCTGGACAACATAAAATTTCTAATAGTATACCTTCTGTGGCTGCATCTGAAGGATGTTTCACTGTTCTTTTTTTCATGTTAACTTGCATGGTCTCTGATCATTCTACTACAGTATCTGATTAGATAGATTGTTCCAAAATAAGTGACAGGCATCTTTCAAAGTCTCTCATCTGCCCTCATCAGTATAGTATGGCAGTTTTTGAACCTGTTGGCATATTGTTGAATGCTTTTTTTCTTTTCTGATCCGTGAAGGTATGAAGCCAAGCCATACAACTTCTACATTTTCCCCAAGCCGCACAGCAGACATTCACCTGACAGGAGATTTTTATGTCAGGTAGAAAGGGCAGTGTCAAAAAGGAAATTATGAACCTGAACTTTTCTGACAAGTTACACTTTACCCCAGAACTCATAAAATATTTGCTGACAATTAAGATGTCAGAAAAAAAAGGGGTTGCAGAAAGAAACAAACACACTTTGGCTGAAAAGGAATTAAATTTGTCAAGAAAACCATCAGTCTTAGTTAATGAGCCATTGTCTCAGGTGAAAACTTGTTAAAATAAGTGTTTCACAGTTTTCAGAATTTATGAATATATTGCTCTGAAATTTAGACCAAAGCATTAGATAATCTTAACATTTGAGGATTAGATACAGAGTCTGTTGCTGCCTTCTGATTTTTGCTTCTGTTATCAACATCATGTGGGTGTTAGAAAACATTACAAACTTGTCATTTGTCAAATTAGAACATGTTAGATTTGTCAATTGTCAAATCAGATATCTTTCAAGAGCTACGTAATGTTTAACTCCAGTTGACATATAATTTCACCCTCTTTTCAATAAAGAATTTGACATGTGAGTTTTCCTAGACCTTAGAGAAAATTTTGTTTTACGATTGATTTTTTATAACACTGGATTGGTGAAATTCTGCAGTGATTACAGAAATAGCTTGAATTTGCTTTAAAGGTGCTATCCTGATGTATAATGTAGCTTTAAAGTCTTTGGTATTCAGGAGAGATCATAGCGTATTTATCACATACTTTATATATAGCTTATACTTAAGCATTAAGTTGAAGCTTAACTCAGTTTTAAAATTTACCTCACAACTAGACCTTTGAACAACACATACATGCTTTGTCAATTCTTGCCTTTTTTTCTATTTCTAAATTCAGAGTTCAAGTATCGATTTCCTTGTCGCACAAGGATTTGATTTCAACAAACTATTCAAAGAAGGTGTGAATGCTAATAGAAAATATGAGTACTTTTTGTTTTGAGTAAGACTATTCACATTTATGTTTTAAGTTTTTGAAGCTAATGACAAATAAAACAGACTGAATATGTCTGAAAGTTAGTGCACAGTATTGGCCTTTCAGCAAAAAAAATTCCCACCAACTACAAGGCAAGTGCAGATCAGTTGGAAGCCAGACATTCTAAGTCATGTCTGCTTTCATGCGGTGTCAGCATGTGTATGTAAGTGTACATTGTTTTCAGTTATTATGGAGTAATAACTATAGTTTTATAATTGGGTCATCCCTAACCCTAACCCTAAAATGAAGCAAATATCAAGTTGTTGCAATTTTATTATTTTTTTGGGGGGGACAGGATTGAAAATCTTATGAATATTTTGAGATTGTGCAGACTGTAGACTCTTCAGTGTGAAAGGAACCGTGAGTCTGAAAATAAGGTCTAATTGTTTTTTAACTTATGCAGGTATTCCTTACCTTACACCTGAGCAAGAAAACAAGCTGAGAGCAGAGTTGGAGCGCAAACATGAGGAAGCAAACAGACTGGCGTCTCCAGGTGTATTGAGCCCTGATGGTGGGAGTGCCAAGAAGATCCCAGTACCAGTCCCAGATGAGCAGAAGGCTTTCATTGCAGATATATGGTAATGTTAGCTCAAATGATTTTGATTTCACTTACCTTTTGTCTTTTTCCTGCAATCAAAGAGCATGTCTTGCATAGGGAGTTAATTACTTGTAAATAAATGGGTTCAACTCATTACTCTCATTTCATTGAGTTTTGCTGACAATTGTTTTTAAGATGCTCTTGAGCATTCACTCTGCCTGTTGGTGCCATTTCATATTTGCATGTATGTATTTGATTTGTAGCTATTTATTCTAAACTATCAGAAAGGGTTTGGTCAGAAGGTGTAACATCCAAAAGCAGAAACTGATCTTCAGTGTCTTTTATTTTAGACTCTGGCAACAGAAAAGGTGGTGATTGTCAGATTCATCTGAGTGATTGCAAAGTGGGCATACCTTATAGTAGGTGCCCTGGATTGATGCTGTCATTATACATGTACATGTTTGATGGATAGCATAACTGCAAAGCCGGAATATTAAAGAGAGCTCCCTTCCCAGTTGAGTCTGTTTTTAGGTTTTTGTTCTCTTTTTGTGAAGTCCAAATCTCTGCCAGATCTAGATTATTTTGATTTAAGAAAGTGTGAGTGAAATTGCACGATTAATAAGTGAGACAACAGAGACACTGGAAAAAGGAAACAGGCAAGTGAGGTAAGAATGAGATGAAGGGAAATAATCATTACCATGTGCTTTTCCATCCTCTAGTGACAAAATAAACCAGTTCTTGGAGAGTGAAGAAACAGAACCCTTGGCACTTCCACCATGTAATGCTTTCCAGCGCAAGTTGATTTATCAGTCTGTAGAGGAAAAGTGAGTATGACATTGTGGTAAATTACCGGTTGCCTCTGCATTATTGTCAGAGGGATTAGATTGTCTTAATACACATGTTGATGATGATGATTATGTTCTTTGGGGAGGAGGGACGAAAATTTTTTAAATTGATTTTACCAATCCCTTTATAATCTGGTCATCCCATACACAATTAATATTATTTGTCATCATTTTTTTTTTGTAAACAAATCAAGAATTATTTATGACTCACGAGCTCAAAATGTGAGAATTATGATGTCTGTTTGTTCAGCTGTGATCAAATTGGAGTTTGTTTTGCTGTTTTCTGTTTGAAAAAAACTTTATTTGGTGTTTTATGACATAATACCGCAACCATAACATCTTGAAAGTGATGATTTTATTTCTGAACGCAGATTTCCCCTTGCTCACCTTGAAACAAAGACAGGAGAAAAGAAAGAGAGATTTCTTGTTGTGACGAAGGCTAAGGATGCTGAAGATCTGCACAAAAAAGAAGTAGAAAAACAGAACTTGGAAAAGGTGGGTGTATTTCAAAGATGTATTTTGTAATTATGTGTCTTTTCACTCATAGCAAGTTGATATTGCATAAACATTAATAGGCTTTACATGAGACAATACCCAGTTTAAACTAAGTAGATGCCGTTCTTCATCTACAGCATGACAAATTCAATTTTTAAAGCGTCCACCTAGGTTTGTCAGAAGTATGTGACATGTGAAAAATCGTAAACACATTCACAGTGAAAAAAGCAAGGGTGAACTCAGCCCAGAATGACAGACACAGTTTATATTGAATTTAATTCAAAATTGTCACCAAATGTTTCAAACTTGTTTTTTTTGTTTTTTTTTTCAGATGGAACTTGATATTCAGGTTGGCTTCTCCAAGGTCATCAGAGCCATCACAGAATCTGTGAGTATCACATTTTGCTACAAGGACCATTACCTGTCATTGTCTTAGTTTGAAGCTCCTTACGCAAAGCTATTAAAGAACTATCGTTGGTGGCAGATGCTGTCATACATGAATCTTGAATTACACTGGACAAATGTTGCGAATGAATCCCTAAGTCAAGGAAACTTAAATTTTCTAATGTACAGTTGAATTTGCATTCTGCATAGGTGAGAATTTTCCGCAAGATGGTACAATTTCCGCCAGATCAACTTTGCGTTTCCACCGTCCGGTAAAATCTTCTGCCAAATGAAACCGTCATTGGCCTCCACTGTCCAGCGCGCGAACCAAGGAAGAAATTGTTAAGGGAAAACACCAAAGACGAAGTTAAGTGTTCTCTTAAGCTGCAGCGCCGTCTTAGTCATAGTTCCGGGTGGTATCGGGCAAACTTGTATCGAATAACTGCAGGAAGTGTTTACATGCAGATTGGAGATCTACGGTGTCTATGCTATTGATATGCGATATATATAACTGCCACATATCGAGGATCGTGAATATAATTATTTCATCCTCACATTTCGTAGTTCAGTTTTGAAAATGGTGAACAGGAGTGATATCGTCGGCCGTCACAACACCCTCAATGAGAAGGGAGTGAAAAATGCATGGAGGTGGGATTGGATCGAGCGAAATGTGGATGGAAGAAGAGTAGGAGAGTTTCTGAGAAAGATAGAGACTCCTGGCGTGGCTTAATGCACTCTATGCGGTAAAGAAATCCCATATGGATCGAAAGGCTTCAGCGCACTTGAGGGCCATCTTTCCCACGACCCCCATAAGAAGAATGTCTTCTGTCCATTTCAAGTCAGCCAAGCATTTCAGGTTAGTATTACCAGTAGAAATTCAAGTTTTCCAGACCTCCTGTCATGACAGCATTCATTCGATGACTAGTCTTGTCTAACTCTTAAGTTAGTTCTATCATTAACTTAGTGGTACTGCCATGAGACTGAGAGATAGCCTGTCTATTTTCATTCCAAATGTAATTTTTGTTTCCAGTAAGCTAGTCTATATTGAACATTCATAGTCTACCGCAGAGCGACCATCTCCAGCGTAGCCTAACATCTAAGTATTCTAAGTCTGTGTTTAACCAACATAATTATAAACATATTTATGCTCATGCCATCATAAAAAGCCAATGATGTAACTACAATTGTGAATATGATGATATATACCAGTAATATGTGTCAGTTGTCACACATGATATCAGTTACAAGATCACATGTGTTGCCTATAACTATAAAGTTATTTTAGTCTATATCAAAGTGTATCTCCACGCGGCTCTGCCGCAAGACAGATAATCCAGACAAGCCCACATTTAGTCTGGACTAAGGTAGATTTTTTTAAGAGGTATAGGTGAAATTTAGATCTAGCTGATGCTATTGCATGTGACAAGTGTCAAAAGATGATCTTTCGCAAGGGAGAAAAATGCACCAGTCAGCAGTTTTGTGCAATTTTGTACATAAGATATCATATAGTCTAGTGTTTATCTGGGCACAAGTTATACACCAAAGTGACCATGCTATCTGCATTACAGTTACATTGTCTTAAATAGGCCAGGGCCTCCTGTTATTAAAAGAACGGTATATTCTGCTGAAAATAGGACATATATTACTAAGACCAGATTGTCATTTGGGGAGGATTTCCATATAACTGGCGATACATTGAAAAATATATCAAATTATCAATTAATTACAAAAGGTTTGCAGATGCTATTTTTTAAGGAACAAAAACATGTTTTTGCTTCTGTAACGAAATAATTGAATATTAAACTTGCGCACTGTGGAATTGGCTTCAACTCAACAGACATTTTGATACTCAGGTCAACTCGGGAAATCCAAAAGCAGTACCATTTCTCTTTCTTTGTTTATCCCCCATAAAAATTGTTTCTCTTTTTATACCAGCCTCATCAAAATAATCTCTCTTTTGTGTGTTCATTGGTACTGGTCAGAAGCTCGTTGTAGCAGTTACCACATATGTAAGTCCTTCCATCATTTGATACCTTGTGAAATCTATCGTGTATCAATTCATTCAACACAGGCCACTCCCTTGAATCAGGGATACCATATGGAAATCATCCAAGTCTTTCTAAGCTCTGGAGCAACAATGAAGTATCCAAAGAGACTCCATCTTAACCTTTAGTGCCTTCAGCAGATCGTACAAGGAATCTTGAAGCAATCACTCTTGGATTTGTGGCAGAACACTCGCTTTCTCTTTCATAGGTGAGTAAAGCTTAAGAAAGGATGGGCTTTTGGCAGTAATTTCTTATAACTATTTCAGTGTCGTTCGTGATCATGATTTTGTGACAAATTTCAGCTCACTCACAATTAAATTGCATAGTGAGGCAAGATGATCAACTGACTGATCAAGGTTTTCTAGACATGGTATCTTAATGCTTCATCTTCCTGCCTTAATTTATTGACCCTCATGCTGAAGTCTGTCTAGTTAACTAAGGTATATTATGTAGCATTTCTTTTTGTGTGTACGTAATCTGTGGGCATGATTGGATCATACTTTGTTTTAACCATAAGAATAATGATGACAATATATTAGCATAAAAAAAAGTTACACATCTGAATATCTCCATGCCTGTTGTTCAGATATGTACGAGGTAGCAATATGTGGACCTGAGAGAGTTCATTGTTAATATTTTATCCTCAGGTTCCTGAGTTGATTGACCACGACAAAGACTCTTGCAAATTACAAAGTGGCTTTGAATAAACTCAGCATGGATCGCACTTCAGTGTCATATAAAGTTACTTATGGCCTTGCCAAAACATTTGAAGATGAACTCTTAGAAGAACTGCGGACATCCCCTTTTTCATTGAACATTGATGAAGCTATGAATTCCAATCAGGAAAATATTATCAGCATTATGTCACAGCACTTCTCCACTAAGAAACAGAAGGTTGTTTTAAGTCACTTGAAATCTATTTCAATGACAAAGATCACCAGGAGGGCCTTTATGCAAGACTTCAGCAACTCTTTTCTGACCTTGATCTCCCATGGAAAATTTAGTTTCTATAATGATGGATTCATGCATTCTGATGAGGAGTTCGAAGGCTGGTTTTGTGACCCTTGTTTGAGAACAACAGGCACCCCACATGTTGGACATTGACGGTGACACTTGTCATCATGCTCATAATTGTGCAAGAGCATTTAGCAGGGAATTTGGGCGAACATTTAGCAACTGCTGGCAGACTTGCACACAGACTTCAAATGGTCACCAGAGCAAAAGGACAATTTGAAGGATATACGTCTCATCCTGGGCTTTGCACCTTGTTCACCAGAGAGATTCATCTCACATTGGTGGATGTCAATTTTGCAAGTTTCACTGGACACAGTGAGGCTGTTAGATGCCTTGACAATCTATTATTATTGTTTCATGAGCGCATCTGACCAGAAGTTATATCAAGATTCACTGACAATTATTTATTGCGGGAGAAAGATAAAAAGTAAAGAAAGAAGCCCTCAAGAAGATCCAGACTAAGATTCGGAAAAGCTGGAAATCATTTACTCAGGATGGCAAGGCCAGGAAAGAAAGGATCGCCAACCACCTATTTATTCACAGCACCACTACTCAGATGACTCTCCATTTATTCTGTGCTGTTCTGCCTACTTTAGATAGGTACATCAAAATGTTTCAGACAAAATAAATAGGATTCATGAACTCCACCCTTAGCGAGAGGACATTATCAAAGAGTTTTTGGGATTTTTTATTTTACCAGAGAAACTGAGATGTCCTGTCTCTGAACTGTTGTCTCTCCAGCTGGAGGGTGAAGCATGTAAAGAAAAAGGACGTACCTGGGGTCTCAAGCAAGTGCTCTTTTGCAGGCCATCCCAGCAAATGACTCTCTTCAGGCCTTTGTTAAATGTGGAAAAGCCCTGCTCAAATCCGTGCCCATCAAAAACACTGCTCTGAGGGTGTTTAGTTTCCTCGATCCTTCAATCAGGACCTCAGAGAAGGCAGTATCAATGCTGACAAAGCTAAAAGATTTCTTTCCAATGGTAAGCCTTGATGAAGATGAACTGTCAAAACAGGTGAGGGCCTTCACAAGAGACTCGTCGATTCCACTCCGGCCACAGGAATATACCACTGGACATCGGGTGGGGGGCGCTGTAAATGAAGAGAAATACCCACTTTTAAAGAAATTAGCAACAGCAGCAGTTGCAAGCTTCCATGGCCTACTTGTGGAAGGCGCTTTCAGCCTAATGGGAGATGTGCTTATCAAACTGTAAAGCATAAGCTTTTGGATGAAAAAACTTGTGCTGTTGATTATTTCAAGAAAAATGATCCAGTAGTAGAAGCACCAAGGAATGATCTCATGCAGATTTGTCAACTGCATGGACACTACAAAAGAAGAGACAGAAGCACAGAGATGAACTTACTTGAAAGAAGGTGGAGCTTGGAGTTACTGTTGATAACAAGATTCCCAACAAATCCAAGGAGCTCCAGGTTCTGAAGCTCTTGGATACTCTTCTGTCGCAGAAAAGGAACCACAGTGAATCAGAGGGGTCTGCTACTAGTGTTACTGTAAAGAGATCCTCCAAAAGGCCTCTTGAAGTGGAAGAGCAGGATACGTCATCTGTTGCTGCTCCCATAAAAAAGCAGAAGCAGACCAGCATTGCTGGCTTTTTCAGCAAGTCCTAATCCCTTCGTGTAAATAAATGTACATATGTATATATATGTGAAAATAGGAGGATTTCATATCAGTCATAACAAGTGTGGCAGTATTCAACTGCAAATATTTTAACATTCATATCAAAACCTTGCTGTGTTATCTCCTGTGTCTTCATGAATGAAATAGGATGCAGATCAAGTCTGAAGGTATGTTAAAACCACAATATGTAGCCTGTCTGTTCTATGCTCTGTCCACTCACTACATTTCCTCAGTTGACATATTGCATTATGAGTGTAAAACAAAACAAACAGCAACATAATTATGATATGCGTAGTATTTTAAAGACATTACTCTTAAGTAATATTATAAATTTTCTGTGCACGCTGTGTAAACCGTGCTCCGTGTGATTTTCCTCCATTTCCACTTTTGCCAATTCTCACCTATGAATGCAAAGTCATTAAAGAACTTTTGGTGATGGCAGATACTGTCATATACGAATCTTGAATTATTCTGAACAAATGTTGCGAATGAATCCCTAAGTCAAGGAAACTTGAATTTTCTAATGTACAGTTGAATTTGCATTCTGTATAATCTATATTCCAAGGCAAAAGGTATCCTAATCTCAGCATGATTAAAAATATGTAGCTTTCCACAAACTTGATGTCTTGGAATATACTGAAAATATTCACAAATCAGATAATATGGATGCTAGTTTGGGTTTAAAAGCTGTATACCTGAATCATAAGGATGCCACAATGCATTTTTTAATTGGCATGAGAGACACATATGCCAGACCCACACATTCATCACTGTTCAGCTTGTTTTTATGAATTATGAAGTGCCCTTGTGTAGGTGAGAACACTAACACCTAGGACAAAACTTCTATCTAAAATCCATTTGTCCAGAATTAAGTAGTTCGAAGTCCAATTTTGTTTTTTACTGTGTAATAGCTGAGCAGAGACAGAGATATCAGAAGTGAGCCAGGAGGGAACTGTAAACAAGCCTTGAGAGCAGTAAATGGCAAATGTCAGTCACAGTGATGGAATTTTTTTTTAACTTTGAAGAAGAAGAACGCAAGCAGAGGTGAATAAAACTCATTGGTTAGACTGTCATATTTGAGGGGGTTTTGCAGACTTGTGATTAAAAGATCAAATGATTCTACCTCAGAGCAACTTTGCAGCTTATTATCTATTCTACAGGGCAAACTTGTTGTGGGCCACAACATGTTTCTAGATGTCATCCATGTGTTGAATCAGTTTCATTGCCAGCTGCCCTCAGTAGGTTGAACTTGTTGAATTTGTTTTGTCTTCAAAATACTTACGGTGCAATTGTAGATGCTGTCACTCAATAAAATCTTGAGTCTGTATTAAAATTTTTTTCTGAATTTAACAAATAGAAATGTTATGGCGCCAGGAGATGGACCCAGCCGGCGCTGTTAGTTGTAACTTGTTTCAACTGTCATGTGTTGATAACCCTTTAAATTCTATTATGTGTCTTTCAGTGGTAATTTACTTTTGTTTGTTCTGTAGTAACTCTGTGGAAGCAATGCTTAGATAACTGTTTGCACTTTGAAAATTCATTTGCTGTACAAAACAATTTTATCGTCTTATTTTATTATCATTATATTCCCTAAATTGCTAAGCAGATTGCATGTTTCATTAACCTTTGGTGGCAGCTGATCTAGAAGCACTAAAAAGATGGACAAATTTTAACCTCTGATGAGCTAGTTACAAATTTGTACTTACTGTTTACTCCTCAGAATGTAGATGACTTCAAGATAGTTGTCAAATCAGTATTTCCTAGGTAAGTATGTGACAGAAGTATACAACAGTGCACCAGACTTGTAGTTATGGCTTCATATACAAGAATGAGAGTGGAAAATGTCATTTTTACCAGTGGGAGGCGGGGGATGCACAGACATCGAACATCTTGTGATTTTTTTTTTCCATTTCAGGTTGTTGGACACAAAGCTCATGGCAAGCACACATCCATTCCAGGTTTGACTTTATTTGCATTAGAACTTCATCTCATGGGTATGGCTAGATACATTGAGGGTATAAGTGCGAGGTATTCTCTTAGACTTAACAGAAGATACTGAATGTCTGCTTATTGATTCCTGATTAGATTTGCAACGCCTAAATACGGGTTTTGTCAGGTATTTGTGTTGACAGATGATTGACTCAAGGCAGTAATCAGCAGAAAGTTTACCTAACATCTCTTTGAAAGAAAAGATTTATCAAGATCAACCACTATTATTTTCTGACATGGGAGTATGCCTATGTGTAAATTTTGAATGCTTGCGCTGTGCTGCGTGAAGTTGTCCTGCTGATAAAAGACGCGGATGGGTAACTTTCTATTAAGCTATGTTTTTTCCAGGTCATATGGGAGTTGAGGGTGACATTCCTCCTTGTCATAAAATTTTGGGCTTTGTAAATCTTGAAGCGGATTTGTGACTTTCCTCAAACTCTCTCCAGTTTCTTTGCAGGAAATAAGAGGGAAAGACGCACATTTAGTAAAGTTTCTGTGGGAAGGGGTTTCAAAGTTCAGGGGTGAATCACATGATTGTGTGACTTGGAGAAAATGCTGATAAAGAACAAGTAATGGGAGAATGCTGCACCTTAACATGACTGTTAGGTAGATGTACATATACATATTTAAGTTTTAGCACCAAATGCAACATGATTTTCAATTCTGACATGACATTATTCACGCAAACATACAGCTTTTAGATGTGAAGAGATGTGACATATTTCTTGGACAAAACACCAGTGAGTTATATTGTGCATGCACACAAGCTATACATCATATTTCTCTTGCTCTTTCTTCCACCAGGAACATATAACTTACTCTAGTTTAGAGGAAGTGAAATTAACTTTGCAGCATCCACCCTTTTCACAAGCTAAGGTCGGTATGTACACAAGTCTTTTTCTTTGACCATAGGCTTTATAAGACTATCCTCTTAGTCTGACAGTGACATGTCTTTTTTAACCTTTCCAGGCATTTGTTATGGGCCACTTTCGGAGGCCTTCTATGTTACAACATGTGGTGCATAGAAATACCCACGATGCCTCAAAGGAGTTTAAGTAATTCACCGGACTACATGTAGATGAAAAGTATGGATCACTTTCTTACACGGAACGCCTTCCACACATCTTGATAATGAAGAGTATGGGTAACAATGATTATTTAATGCCTTCAAGGGTAGTAAAAAAAGTGCTGCTGGAATATTTGTGTGTTTGCCCGTATGTGGTATTAATGTGTTACTGTGAAGACACTTGTAGAATACATAAAGTATCAGTGTTCCAGGATTCTGTGTTCTGAGGATATTTTAAAATGAAAAATATAAATGCATAACAGTATCCTTGAGTGCCTGGAAGGGTTAACGTTCCATAAAACATGTCCAAATCTGTAAAATTAGGTAGTCCAAACTGCGTTGCTAACCTGGTGAAACTGCCGACTTTCGCGTAATTTTCGGGTAATTTCACCCTACTATATCTCAGTCGTAACTGACTGGATCACAATGATTTTTACATCAGATTAAAGTACAATTCTTCTTCTTTTTAAATATGTACTATGTTTATGGTTCTGATTGAGTTTTTGTGCGTGTTTTGTTGATTGAAAGAGGTGTATGGAGAACGTTTTCTCATCGTTTGCGCCCGAGGCAAATCTACCCCCTAACACTTATAACCTCGGCGATTCACGGAAACGCGGCCTATGTGTACGAAACTATCATTAAATGAAAGCTAAAATAACAAGGTTTCTTCAGATTAAATTTTTATAAGCATATAAGCTGTATTTCATGTAGAAAATGCGGGTTGAAAACTCTGAAGGGTGAGAAAGTCAGGTAAAAAATTAAAGATCGGGACCATTTTATACGAAAATAAACCTTAGCATGTCTCCTCTTTAAATAGACCAAAATCAAGCCAGGGGCACGTATTTTCGCGAAGCGCCAGCTGTTGACAAACATACACCCTCTGTCTGATTTTGCCTTCTGCGCATGATGCTCAATGGACGAACGCAGTACCGGTGAGGCGAAAGTCAGTGATCCGGTCAGCGATAATCCTGCCGCTGTCAAAATTGGGCTTCATGCCAACTTTATCGCAATAAATCATCACTAATTCCCCTAAACCCCTGAAAAAAATTGAGTTTGTTATCTACGTCACTGACGGTAGGCTGAAGAGTTTTCAAGGACCAGAGATGATATTTAAAGAAAATATGGATGCCCGAAGTTTGTATTTTGTGACTTATGTGAAAAGTAGTGAAAAAATGTGAAATTCCACAAATCTTAAAATTCAATAACTTCTTTAAAAATCAAGCTAGAGAGATAAACTTGGTATCATTTTTCTCAGGGCAATGAGCTCTTAACATTTAAACTGATAGCAGACAATTTTCAGTGAAAAAAAAAATTAGTTTAGACCACCTAGTAAAATAAGTATATTGAACTGAAAACTATACAGAAGGATTTCTGTACAATCTGTGTCAGGATATCATATGTGTTTTTGAGAACTGAACAACTGTCACCAGATTCCACTGCATACTGTCAGTACTACGACCTCGAATAGTATCCCACCCCATCAGGTCATCAGTAGTTGAAGATTGGGATAAATTCCTTTTGAGACTGTGACTTACGGGTATTATTTTAAAGTGTTGATTTTCCAGTGTGACAGGATTTTAATTGCACTGTAATATTTATGTATCTGACACTTTTTATCTTTTGCAGAGCATAAAGCAGTTTGATTACTTGAAATTTCTTTTTTTGAGGCAAAGTCAGGAACATGGGGCCTTTGTCCAAGGGCTATAACTGTGTTTATTGCAAACTTTGAATGATGTCTGAATGTGTTTCCTGTGAGTTTCCTGTGTGAATACAGACATGAACATCTAAATGTTTTTAACTTCCACAATATTCTTAGAGGATGTGAAAGGCTAGATTTCTTCATGCATGACATGAAATATATCCATGTCTTTCAAAATGGTTTTCTACTGTTTGCTATTATAGAAACGGCAGAGGGGTTTAATCGCTATGATGATGGAGGTGGTGCTTTGCATGAGGCAGGCTATGATGCTTATGTCACTGGATGCTGCTTTGCCACCATGACCAAATATCTAGGTATGATGAATGAGTGCGATTGACATGAGAGTTTCTGCCTCATAAGGCTGCTGAAAGTTTCTGTAGAAGTGTAGTAGTACTACAAACGTAGGCATTAGTACCTGTAGGAAAATATTATATATGATGGACATTTTATTGGATTTTAGGCTTTTCTGGCATCAGATTGACTTTCCTTTATTTTTTGAGTCCCTTAGGTTTGGTGTCACATTTGCAGGAAATTTGATGTTTGAGATTGCATTTTGTTATTGGAATGTTTGCTCCATGTTCATTTGAGAGAATTTCACTTTGCTTATAGCCCACTTATTGTACATGGCTTAAAACATTTGTTGGATACAATTTGCTTATTATTTAAATTTTTAATTGAAGGCATTAAATATGTTTCAAGTATTTCCTCTCAAGGCATCTTACAGTTTGAACCATGCACTCACAATTGCTGTCAGCATCAAAACAGTAGGTTTAAACACTCACATTATCATTTTCATTCTTGCTATACATGCACAGGTACATTTCAAACTCCATCTCAAGACTTCATGCTGCCAACTTCACATGTGATTGACCCATTTGTCAACAAGTCAGTATCATAGACAAACCTTATCCTTTCTCTTTGGTTAATTCTTTATCATCTCACACTTGTGAATGCTGAATATGATTTTCTTAATGCTTATTTCAATCCTCACCTGAGCTGTGTGCACCCAACAAATTACAGAAGACACTCCCGGTCGCATTACTGTGCGCTGCCATTTGCTTTACGTGATAACTGTAGGCAATTTGTTGTTTAATCAGGAACAGGGATATGGGAATGAATAAGATAGTTATCTTAGAAGGAGTTATTGATAGCCCAGCTCTTATACTTGTTGTTGAAAGAGTAATTTGCTTGGCAGTTTCCGCTGTAACTGCCTTGTTGGCAGAAACAGGCTTTCATTCTAAGTTAACAAGCGGTCATATATTAAGGCTCTGAAGATAAACATCCAGTTAACTTCATTTTAAAAAGTTTTCAGTCGTGATTTTCCTCTTGGAGCACAAGGGCAGATGAAAGCTTATTTAAGTGGTTTCTGTCTCAACAAGTGTTTGAAGTTATTCCTTTTGTTGATTCACAGATTGTTCCTGATGCGCATTAATGACATCCCTTACCTGAATTTAAGTGGACCAGATCGTAAGTGCATCATTTGGAATGAATCACAACTGACCCTATCTCTAATGGTCACATGAAACTGAGTCCATAAAATCATTACGCCATTGGAGTCAGCCAGGACTTATCATCTGAGCTGTAGTTAAGAAATGGCCACAAAAACAACTCTAACCTCTTACCACAAAGGGGCATTTCTTTGTTTCCCTGTCAAAACAACTTTATGTGCATTTGTAATCTGCAGATCACTGCTAAAGTCCCAAAAAATATTTTGAGAAAGCTGCAAATTCCCTTTCTATTTTGGATTGTAAGTGGTATCACATAATGGCAGACTGTTTTCCAATGATTGTTTTAGAGTGCAACAAACTGATCAAGACATGAATAGCTTACTCATTAATGACCTGATATGGAATGTTTTGCTAGTTCAGAATTAGTAAATTTTATCTAGTGAAAGAAAATTAAGATCTAGTTGTTCGTAGTGAAAAGCTTGTTGTATTCTTCAGTCCCTAACCTTTGCTGATGCTGAAGCCCAACATAATCTTATACTAATTAGTATTAGGTAATACTAGGTAGAGATTACTGGGATGGTATAATGCTGACAGTTTTAGGAAAACTAAAATTGATGCCGAAAAATAGCACATTTGAATAGAGGATCAAATACAGAGAATGTTGAACTAACTTAAATTCAGATAGAGACCGTTGAGTAATCATACTACCCATAAATTTCCCATTCACTGCTGCTATCCTTGATATTGATATAACCATATAAATTGTGAAGATATGTCCTGTGGACTTTTACATTTCCCTGCGCC